>JBBPKD010000736.1:0-15200 GCA_038089075.1 Singerocomus inundabilis
GTATCGCACGGTTCAGGTATGAAAACAAACATAGACACTACAGGGGTCGTGATAGGGGTGTGTGGGCCTGTCGCGATTGGGGATGAAGTTTCGCGGGTTGTTACGGCAGTAGATCCTGGAAAGAGACATGCAGTTGGAGGGATAGAGATACATGAGGAGTGCGTTGTCTTGTGCTTTATTTTCGTTGTGTTTGCTTGACTGACTTGGATGGGATGTAGAACGTTTGGATGGTAACATCTTCCACATTGAACATTGAACTCTGGTGGTAATATCGATAGCTCGAAATGGACTCGGAATAATTCCGTGACGGTACCTAATATAGGTGTTGTAGTTTGGTATTTCAGTACAAACTTTCAGTATGGACAGTCACTGCGGATATTGTCGCTCTTCGTGTTTACAACAAAAATCAGATTGTGTCGAACCATCTGCCTAGATAAAAAACATACTTGATTGTATTTCTGCACAAGACTTGGACCCCAGAAATTTTATTCGACTGATCTGTATCAAATCCAGACGACGAGAAATTCTTTATAGCCTTGGGAAATATCTGGATGTATGATTTTGAGGCAGATCACCTACAGGCCCATGTCAAATCCAAAGTCCAAACACATTTCCGAGGAGTAGTGATTGGCACGGCCCGGCTTGGCCCAGTTAGGGATGAGCACGGGTACAGGTAACCTGCGCTGATACCCATACCCGTGCCACCAATATCCGCGGGTATGATCATTGCCACCACCAGCAGCCGCGCAACGAATCAACCCATCACCTGCGCCACAGTCGAGCTTGTGGCCAATGCCACAGCACGACGCCACCCTCCCAATAATAGTGCTACCCGCGGATATACCTGCAATGGGTGTGGGTGCGGGTATCAAAATCCTGATCCGTGGCCCTACCTGCTACCTATTCCTACAGGTATGTACCTGCTGCGGGTACGTGTGCGGGTATGGGTGTGGGTAAGCACGCTATTACCCGGGGAAAACCCTATTAGAGCCTCGGCCTGGGCCGGTGTCAAGGGCTTTTTGCGCCTCAGGCTGGGTGGAAGCCCACCGTGACTAATGGCAGGAACACTGAGGGATCGAGCGGAACAGAACTGGACCACGATCTATATGGCGACTACGAGGTACGAGGACAGGGGCGACTATGCTACATCTACGCGGTGCGGTGAGATATATTGTAGTGCACGTGATGTGTATGCCAATGGGCCTACACTGGGCCACGAGCCTGGGAAAGCCCTTCAAAGGGTCTGGCTCGGGGCCGGCCCGGGGCGTGAGCCTGGACCATGCCAATCACTACCGAAGAGTAGCCTATAACCGATTCCAAGAGTCGAATCGTCCCAAGACTCACGGGAAACACCGTACCGTATCATCCACTTCGCATCACTCCAAGACTGAGACCCGTGTCACCACCACAGGCAGCTTAGCTGATCCTTTCTGTGTATCGGGCACTATATGGCCGATATCACCTCTGATGTCCATATGAAATGCATAATGGGTTTCACGGCGTCCCACAGTTTGCATATTTAAGTCCATTCGCTCCGCCTGGTATGGCTCTCGTTAGTTGCTCGTCGTGCTTCACATTTCTTTAGAAGCACCATACACTCTCCATCAAGGCCAAGTTCGGTGCTGGCACCTTCAAATATATACCCCCTCCACTCCAAAAGTCATTTACTAGATTTTACAATGGCCATCGATCCTTTTCGTCTCGTCTTCCATATTGACATCTTCCTTATCGCCCTCGTCACCGTGTTCGCACTTGCAACCCTCCCACGTGCATTTGCACGTTTCTCTGCAGCAGAATGGAGATATGGCCATATCCTCCGCTCGATCAACCTCGGGACTGCCCATATTCGTGGACCACGAACAAAGGTGTACAACACACCCGATCCACAGGATGCAGCTTCAGTGGACGAGAAGGACTCATCATCCCAGATCGCGGGTCACACCACCTCGGGCCACGAGCTAGGTCAATATGGAACCGTATCTGATGAGTCGGATGCGTGTGTTGCCCACATGCAGTTGCACACTTCGAGTTCAGTCTCGAAGCTTCCCCCACACGTCCGCACATGGTCCGCAGTCCTCCCGCAAGTGGGTGGCTTTTTGCGAAACCGGCTCAGTGCTGGGTTCAGCTTGGGTCAGGCCCTCGTATTAGTACTGTATGGATCGGTACTCGTGTATGGGTCCTTCTTGAGGAGCAACCCGTTCAAGGATCCACTCAGGATGGGCATCGTAGCGATGTCGCAGATCCCGATAGTGGTTGTACTTGGGACGAAGAACAACATCATAGGAATGTGTATTGGAATGGGATATGAGAAGGTAAGACAACTTGTTCTTTTGCAGTGTTTCACGCAGATCTGATCACATAATTTGAATAGCTCAATTATATACACCGTTCTGCAGGACTCATTCTGGTATTCCTTGCAAATTTCCATTCTTTCGGTTACAGTGTGTTCCATCTTCATATCTGGCCGAATGTCGAGTTTTAACATTTCGATAGTTTATACTTGGACTTTCGAGGGAAAGTTTGCAACAAACATGCGACTCCCTGCGAACAGAATGGCATTCGTTGCCCTCATCGCTCTAGATATATTATTTATATTTTCGACTTCGTTCTGGAGGCGTAAAGCCTACAATATTTTCTTTGGTACACACATCATCTGTCTTGCTATATTCCTTCCTGCGGTGAGCTTCACTAGTTTTGGCATGTCGTCGATACTGAGCATGCTTTGTGATACCCGGACAGGTGTATGCGCATGAAAATAATACGCTGCATTACATTCTCGCTGCTGTTGCTGCATATGGTCTTGACCGTATTCTCCGCATTCTCAAGACACGCATTTTCCGTGCTCGCATACAACCTATTCCCGATCTCTCCCTCACGCGAATTGATATTCCTACATTGAATGCAGGCTGGCGCGCAGGTCAACACGTCCGGATATGTGTGCTATCGTCTGGAATGGGCTTGATTGGATGGGCAGAAACTCATCCGTTCACTATCGCGAGCGCTGCAGAGACACCAGAAGGCCTTGTGCTGATGTGTAAGAATGTAGGGGGTTGGACGAACCGGTTGTACGAGCTAGCAAATGTTTCTGGGCACGGATGTGAAGACGGAGATACGACGCGATCGGTTGGTGTGATGCTCGATGGACCATATGGTGCGTCTTACCGCTATTTGGTTGACGTCGGGCTCACTTTGAGAATTGACAGGTGGACCAGGACATTGCATATTTGCGAGTTTCTCAGCTGCATTGTTTGTGGTCGGTGGTAGTGGCATCACGTTTGCTCTCTCCGCTATCCAGGATCTCATTCAGGTGAGTTGCGTACTCGGGTCACATGTTTTGTTCTTGACAGCGAGAACTAGAGAGATCATGAAGGTTCGAGCAGGGTCAAGCTTATAGAACTTATTTGGTCCGTTCAAGGCCCTAGTACGTCCACAGTTCCTTCTAAATCACACTCCTGCAATTAACCGAACCCAGCTTCTCTCAACCCACTGCTTCCGCTCTTTAGTTCACTCATTCAGCAAAGCACCCATGCCCCACTCCGAATCTCCGTTCATTACACTCGTGCAGTAGATGTCTTACCTGCAAACAACTTCCTGCCACCAGAGTTAACACTCACTGCGGGACGCCCCAGAATCGCCAAAGTACTCGACTCGGTTATCATGCGAGCAGTATCGCACGGTTCAGGTATGAAAACAAACATAGACACTACAGGGGTCGTGATAGGGGTGTGTGGGCCTGTCGCGATTGGGGATGAAGTTTCGCGGGTTGTTACGGCAGTAGATCCTGGAAAGAGACGTGCAGTTGGAGGGATAGAGATACATGAGGAGTGCGTTGTCTTGTGCTTTATTTTCGTTGTGTTTGCTTGACTGACTTGGATGGGATGTAGAACGTTTGGATGGTAACATCTTCCACCTTGGACATTGAACTCTGGTGGTCGGGGTATAGTAATATCGATAGCTCGAAATGGACTCGGAATAATTCCGTGACGGAGCCTAATATAGGTGTTGTAGTTTGGTATTTCAGTACGGACAGTCACTGCGGATTGAACGAGACACTGTTACAACAAAAATCGGATTGTGTAGAACCATCTGCCTAGATAAAAAAAACATGCTTGATTGTATTTCTGTACAAAACTTGGACCCCAAAAATTCTATTCGACTGTACCAAATCCAGACGACGAGAAATCTTTTGCAACCTTAGGAAATATCTGGATGTACGATTTTGAGGCGGAACACCCGCAGGCCCATACCAAATCCAAAATCCAAACACATTTCTATCTAAGCTATTTGGACCCTTCAATTATTACTTCTGTCTGTACACTAATCGCCCTCCAGATATACTGATGGTCCGGATTTTCCGACCTCCAGATGCGCTGTAGCCCATCTGCCTTTACCTTCGCATTCGCTACACCTAAGGCTGCTGGATACCCGTCTACATCTACATCATCCTGGGAATCTCTTTTCTGTACAAGTATCGGACGTCACGTGATCCGCCTCCTGGACGCGGCCAATGGGCCGCACTGCTCGTAAGTTTTCCGACATAAATGTCTCTACCTGCACTTGCAACACTGTTGCTAACCCACCCTAATCTGCGTCACCGCCTTCATCCTTTGTGTTATGACCCATATCTTTTCATGTCCACTCCGAGTTCCAACACCAGCACCAACAACTTAGTTTCGGTCACCATGCATTGGCATGTTTTACTCCGCTTCTGCCCTCAGTCGTCATTGAGTAATGTGTTCAGTGCTCTCCTTGACTCATTTCTAGAGAAGAATATGGGTACAGGTAGCCCGCGCGGGTATGTGTGGGGGTCCCAGCGCTAGATGCCCATGCCCATGCCCATGCCCGTGGCGCATACAAGCACAGGTTACGTCCTTGGGATCTGTGACAAGCCCGCTCGTCCCCGCTCAACCCCACCGCCTCGTCTCACGCCAACGATGGATATTGTCGTGGTCAATTCCTTCACCGTCACCATCACCGTGATGAAAACGACGACGATAATAGTGTGCGAGGATGGCAACTCCACGGTAACGCGATGACGGCGGCGCCAGCAGAAATGACAGACGGGGTGGTGAATGCTATGACACCACCACAACCACCACGACGATGCATTAATGTGGTAACAACGACATACACGGTGGCCAATGCCTTGGTGCTGTGGAGACAGCAGCACGGGGGTAGCCAATGCTACCGCACCACAACGAAGGCCGTGGCAGCATGGTCATCACCGACCCTAGAGCTGTTCGCGTGCAAACGCAAATATAAGCACGATGACGCACTCATTCGCATTTTCACGCGAATGCCGTTCTGGTAACCTTTACCCTGCCCTCTTTAAGCCAGGCCCGCAGGTATTATCCACAACAGATGTGGGTGCGGGTGCGGGTAACCACATGGACACTCGAGGGTATACCCATGCTAATCCCTACCGGGGCCATCCCCACTATTCACTTAATGACCCCGTCTCCTGTCTCCTCTGCAGGTGCATCCTCTTTTGCATCACCTTGGCTGCCATGAAAGGGGGGAGTGGGATCTTCAGTGGGCTAGCAACAGACCACCAATGATCTGCAGGGGATCTGTATCGTCTATCCGTACGAAAAATGTATCTAATATGTACAAGATGGATCTGATCTGTACTCCGGTGATCGTAATCTGTACTCTGTCAGCAGACTGCCCGTATTCTGACTAGATACTAGATAGGTAGTTTAGCCACTGGCCGTACTACGAGCTTATCCGCTGTCTGGAGTCTCGGTAGAGTCACAAAGGCGCGTCTTACCAAATTTGCCGCGACGTTGGCAGATTCCACGTCGAAGTAGGCTTCTACACTTCAGTTATCTTCCCGTACTATTCCCTGACGTTGGATAGAAACTCGTTTCCGCAGTGATTTCTGTTGCAGATGGCAGTTGTGCGGAACACTCCCTGACCCGGACTACGCCGAATGTTTGAGCCCGTCTTGGGATGCACAGTATTTGCTACGGAATGTCTAACGACCAATTCCCTCGGCACTCCTGATGCTATCCGTCCCGTTTGACAGTCGCCCTCCACGTAGCATTGGTGTAACTATATCAAGGCGCAAGTATAGTATCTATTGATCAAAATAGCATTTGACCCGCATTGGAGATGTTTTACTATGGAAAACAGCTGGTCCGCGACACTAGACCCGCATCAAGCGGGATCTTTTGGCAGCGAATATCGATGAGATCATCGGGTGTACACGTCAGATTCCCCATCACTACCATGTTGGGTTCTCGAGGCTTGAAGCTTTGAAGAACGACGACTTTGGGGCATGGATGTAGATGGGTCCCTCTTCCAGCCTGATGATGGGGTTACTCTTCGATGGGGTCTCGGAGTCATAGTTTATCATATTTGGAATTGCGGTCGTGTGCTACCGGACAACGGAGACCACCTCATCATGCTGCGATACAATGAATGTACACATGCATCACACGGCAGAAAATAACCCCAAATGTAAACAATCGTATTGCCCAAGTTACAAGTGTTTCATACACAAATCTGGATGTGTGAAGCGTGAAGCGTGAAAGTTGCTACAACGTCCTTTTGGTGGTGACTGGATGAGAAAACCGTGGCGAGTCGTGAGTATGTACGAAGTTCATAAAAGACGTAATGACATCAACGTATTTTTCAGTTGGAGGTGGTAGTCCCACCGTACGTGGGTTGGGGAAACTGACTCGTCAGTGGTGCCGTCGCGTCGAAGCGAGGAGCTGAATTGGCGATGTCGATGACATCTTGTTTTGCCCATCTGCTTGCCGCGCGAAGATGTCTTCCGTAAAGAAGTAGTGTGATGGCTGTGGGGAACCCTAGGCAGCCGATGCAAGCCAGCAACAAGCTGGCGTTGCGAATACCGAAGTGAGTGTATAATGGAACACCGATGTTTGGGGAAAACGTGGAGATGATGCTACGAACCGCACAGTTTGCGGCGATGACAGAGGCCGACCGGGTCGGATAGAGGTCGATGTAGTAGTTGAACAATGACAGTTGGAAAAGGGTCATCCCCATGCCCACTGGAACACCAGACAAAACTGGAACCAGCCAGTGGACATCTGGGCGTGCGGAAAGTGCGAACCAGAACATGCCAATAGGCGTGAAGAGCGACGAGAATGCGACACCTGGGAGACGCCCTTCGGGCGGAATTTCCCTTTTACCACCGGACTCGACGAAGATTGTGTGTTGGCGCGCTTCATACTGGGGTTTGAGGATGAAAAAGTAGACAAGGACACCAAAAATATTTCCGAGCCAGGGTGCAATAAACACTAAGCCAGTCAATTGACGAGACATGGAATAGTGCGCTTTGTAGACGTGCGGGTACGCCTACAGAGTAGAATGGGAACTGGGATGAGGGAACAATTACTCGATGAGCTTACTTCGAGAAGTAGAAATAAGAGGCCAGAGACGAATGCGTGATAAAGTGTGGTCCAAGTGACAATTGGCTCACGTCGAAGCATTGCTGAACAGAGTCAGCGTTCTATACCTAATTAACTGGGAAAACCTACTAATCGGTGTCAATAGCACATTACTCCACGAGCGTGATGGTTGAGTGGGACTGCGGCTTTCAGGGATATCCAGTCCGTTTTCTCTGGCGACTCTTCTCTGTATCGCACCTATTTCAGTTTCTGGAAGACAGATCACTACAGCCGTGACGATCGCAGCCCACACAGCAATACCCCCCATCAGCCAGCGCCAGTGAATGACAGTACCCAGTAGTGATGATGGCACAGGACCTATTGTCGGTGCACCCTGGAGAACAATCGTGAATAGGGCCACGAGTGGGCCCCGCTCGTCGGGATTGAACATGTCCGCAAGAGAACCACCGTATAAAGCAAAGATAGAAGAGCCGATAAAACCTGCAAACGCACGACAAGTTAACAATATGACCACCGTCGGGGAGAATGCAGCAGCTAGAGAGAATACTACAACAAGTCGGTAAGCACCGACAATCGAATGCGAAAGGGCTTACAGGCGAAGCCAACTGATGCACCAATATAGACGGGTCGGCGACCATAAAGCTCGCTCAAGGGGCCACCAATCAGAGGACCAAAAATTGAACCCTGTCAGGATATCGTCGAGTGAGAGAACAATACAACGATACAAATGCATACAAAGTTGAAAAGGCCAACGCCGAGGGTGGCAACAAAATCCGTTGTCTGAAAGTGTTCTTGAATCTGCTGCTGCATGCCCGACTGTAGCCAAGTCAGGCAGAATCGTGGATCACACCTTATATTGTCTACTCACATAGAATGTAATGGTAAGATCACTGAACAACAGAAGTCATGGGGATTCAAACGACATGATCAATAAGACAGAACACTGACACAGGTGCGAGCAAGTTCCATATCACGAGTGCAATCGTCCATCGTCGCCACTTGCTCCATTGCCGAGGATCGTGCTGGAAGGTCAACACACACGATGGGACCTGAGACATGTGTATAGGCAAGAGCGTGTCGAAGGATGGGGCGCTACATTACTGTGCAGATTTTTTATACTTGAGCAGATATTCGTAACCTGGAGTTCTTTAGGGTAAGAAAATAGTCAAGAGAACAGTGAAAGTTGTCATCGCATAGAGCCACTATGGGCATCTCCTTTACGTTTGAATCTGCTTCAAGGCCCAGTGCTCCAACTGGCGCGTGAAATAGGGGGAAAGAGTGAAGCGGCGATAACGTAACACTCCATTTTTGCAGATTTGAACCGCAGTCGATTTTTTTCTATTCGATCGCTTGTGGGACGACGTAATTGGCGGCGTCTGGAGAGGGCGGACAGAATTCGCCACGAGCACGCAATCGTGGGCACGAACTATGTTATTATATATCGTAATCCATGCTATAGGGGTCTCAAACACAGGTTAGCTGGGTGGGAGGAATGATGGGACGTAAGTATGGGGCAAACTCGAACAAAGTATGCCCAAAAGAAAGCTCAATCAAGTTCTACTCACTTTTATAGGCAGCTATGATTTGTCAAGGTTGTCGCCAGCCCTGTGGGATGGCGACGGAGCCGTATAGAATGAGATGACTCATTATTGCAACGTGCGTTCACAGAATAGGATACAGAAAACGGCGAGAAACGATAATGTGGGCTGAGCACAAGGCTACGAGTGGCTCAGATTAATGAAAGAAGGGAATCGCTGACATGGAAACTGACACCTTAGTCAGACCTCCGTCTTACTAAGCAGACGAAGGGGCACCACCTGCCCTCGGCGGGTTAGTCTGATCCCCATTGACCGCAACTGAGTACCTTTCCGTTCGCAAGGTGGAGGATGTGACACGAACCCTTCCACTGACATCTAGCATGAGTCAACGCCGCCATTGACGATGTAGGCCCCCTCGTTTCGATTTCTCTGGTCTGTCTAATACCGAGTCCTACCGCTTGCAGCGTTGCCGATTCCCGATGAGCGGGCTCAAGGCGTCTTCAAGTTGACAAGCAAGGTGATCCGGTTGCGCAACTACCGTCACCGTGCCTGCGCCGCATCGACAGGTGCTATGTGGTCCACGACAACGTCCTTCGAATTTGGTCGCACCCTCGCGATGAGATGGGAGATAAGCACTATCATATTCTTGATCCGCGGTAATTGGGTCGCAGAGCAATACTCCTCACTGCACGGAGTCTTTGTGCGAATAGAAGTAGAAGTAAGGGTCGTCGTGTTCTTACATTTATCAGTCCGTTCGGCATTCGAATCAGGTGCCTCTCTCTGAAGACCTTAGTACATCGCACCCGTGACCACGTTGGCTCGGTACATGTGTTACTCTATGGATTGTATACTATTAGAACGATCCAATGTGGTACGGGGCAAGATGCACTGGAGGGAGTTTTGGTGGGATTAGACGGTCATCCAATCCACCCCTTTGAATGGAAGAAGAAGACACAGACACGCCCTAGTTGACGCATTCCAGAAAAGGACATCAACGCCGCTCGCTTGCAGACTCACCCCTGGTGATTTCAAGACGTCGTCGACAACTTGAACAGGACCGTCATCACCGCGTCTCATAACTATGGATACCGAGACAGTTGACCCCGCTTATAGCTCACGTCGACTCTCTTTTGACCTCGAAATCTTGCCAACTTTTGCGCACCGACGCCTCGAAGAGCAGACACGTTGCCAACGCGATTGTTGACCTCATTTCCGGCGTCCGCATGGCGTCCACAATGGAGCTGGCAAGTTCCAGCCTTTGCACATCGGGCACTTTAATTGTCCCGCAGCCTCGAGGTGGGCACGATTCAGTCTCTCTTTCAGTTCTCACTGCTAGGTGCTTACGGTCATCAACTCGGTCTTGGCGCTTTCAACTGCGCCCCCTTTGCATTCTCAGTACTCCTCAGTACTCCCTACGTATCGTCGGGCGTGGGTCCGTTCGATCCGTTTATTCTGGTTCTTGCTTTTATAGTTGCGCGTTGCGCTTCACACTCTTTTCGAAGCACCGACACACTCCATCAAGGGTCAAGTTCGGTGCTAGCATCTTGAAATAGATACCCCCTCCACTTTGAAGGACATTTACTAGATTTTACAATGGCCATCGATCCTTTCCGCCTCGTCTTCCACGTCGATATCTTCCTCATCGCCCTCGCTGCCGCGTTCGCACTTACAACCCTCCCACGTGCCTTTGCACGTTTCTCCTCTGCAGCAGAATGGAGACATGGGCATATCCTCCGTTCGATCAACCTCGGGACTGCGCGTATTCGTGGACCACGAACAAAGATGTACAACCCACGCGATCCACAGGATCCAGCTCCAGTGAACGAAAAGGATTTATCGCCACAGGTGGCGGGTCACCCCTCCTCTTCGGGCCACGGGCATGGGCAAGATGGAATCGTATCTGATGAGTCGCATACGTATGTTGCCCACATGCAACTCGTCCGGCATGCCTCCACGCACACTTCGAATTCAATCTTGAAGCTTCCCCCACACGTCCGCGCATGGTCCGCAGTCCTCCCGCCAGTGGGTGGCTTTTTGCGAAACCGGCTCAGTGCTGGGTTCAGCTTGGGTCAGGCCCTCGTATTGGTACTGTATGGATCGGTACTCATGTATGGATCCTTCTTGGGGAGCAACCCGTTCAAGGATCCACTCAGGATGGGCATCGTAGCAATGTCGCAGATCCCGATAGTGGCTGCACTTGGGACGAAGAACAACATCATAGGAATGTGTGTTGGAATGGGATATGAAAAAGTAAGACAACTTGTTCTTTTGCAGTGTTTGCGCATTCACGTAGGTCTGGTCGCGCGATATGAACAGCTCAATTACATACACCGTTTCGCAGGACTGATGTTGGTATTGCTCTCAAATTTCCATGCTCTCGGTTATAGTAGGTGCCTTCTTCAACTCTCGTCAAATAGAGAGTTCTCATGTTTTAGTTTATCATTGGACTTTTGAGGGAAAATTTGCGACGAACATGCGGCTCACTACAAACAAAATGGCATTCATTGCTCTGATCGCTCTAGATGTATTATTTATTTTTTCAACTTCGTTCTGGAGGCGTAAAGCCTACAATATTTTCTTTGGCACACACATCATCTGTCTCGCTATATTTCTTCCTACGGTAAGTTGGTCTTGTTTGGGCAAGCTGTCGATGCTGAACGCGCCTCACGGTGCACGGATAGGTGTATGCGCATGAAAAGAATACGCTGCATTACATTCTCGCTGCTGCTGCTGCATATGGTCTTGACCGTATCCTCCGCATTCTCAAGACACGTACTTTTCGTGCTCGCATACGACCTATTCCCGATCTCTCCCTCACGCGAATTGATATTCCTGCATTGAATGCAGGCTGGCGCGCAGGTCAACACGTCCGGATATGTGTGCTATCGTCTGGAATGGGCCTGATAGGGTGGGCAGAAGCGCATCCGTTTACGATCGCAAGCGTTGCCAAGACGCCAGAAGGCCTTGTGCTGATGTGTAAGAATGTAGGGGGTTGGACGAACCGGTTGTACGAGCTAGCAAAGGTTGCTGGGTACGGGTGTGAAGACGGGGATGCGACCCGATCAGTTGCTGTGATGCTCGATGGTCCATATGGTGTGGCTTTCTTCCGACGGCTCGCTAATGAATTAACGTTCGGCTCACTGTGGGAACCAACAGGAGGACCGGGACACTGCATATTTGCGAGTTTCTCGGCTGCGATGTTTGTCGTTGGTGGCAGCGGCATCACGTTTGCGCTTCCTGCCATCCAGGATCTCATTCAGGTGAGTCAGGCACTCGGGTCATATGGTCGGTTCTTGACAGCGGGGACCAGAGGGACCATGAAGGTTCGAGCAGGGTCAAGCTCATAGAACTCATTTGGAGCATCCAGGACCCTTGTGTGTCTAAATTTCCTTTTTAAGACCGCATGTCCGAAATTGACTGAATGTAGCTGCGCTCAACCCACTGCTCCCACTCTTCAGCTCACTCATCCAGCAAAGCACGCATGCCCCGCTTCGGATTTCCGTGCATTACACTCGTGCAGCGGATGTTCCACCTGCAAAGAACTTCCTGCCACCCGAGTTAACGCTCACCGCTGGTCGCCCTAGGATCGCTAAAGTACTTGACTCAGTTATTGCCCGAGCAATATCGTATGGTTCAAGCGTGAAAGCACACATGGATATCACAGGGGTGGTGATAGGTGTGTGTGGGCCTGTCGCGATTGGGGATGAAGTCTCGCAGGCTGTGACGGCAGTGGATCCAGGAAGGAGATGGGCAGTTGGAGGGATAGAGATACACGAGGAGTGCGTTGACTTGGGCATTTTCTTCGTTGTGTTTGCTTGACTGACTCGGATGGAATATAGAACGTTTGGGTGGTAACTTTCTCTCATGTTGAACGTTGAGCGCTAGCTCCACGTTGATGCGTCGGAATAGCCCTGGTGGAGCCTGAGATGCGCCACGTTCTCTTCTAGGTTGGGTGTTGTAATTTAGTTGCGTACTTATCTCCGGTAGCTCGGCTGACTTTCTGTGGGCGCTCCGTTGGTGTTATTTGTTCAGTTGGGGTGTATGTCCATGTCTTGTGTTAGGCATGTTGAATGTACCCACGACTACTCCTCGTAGTGGTGTATACTCGTGATGCAATTACCGGATCTTGCTGACCAGCTTTTCTTTCATTTTGTTTCCAATTCGCTAAGACCCTCGCATTATTTCCGCCCGCGTATACGTCAAACTTTTGTGCGAAGCAGTGCCTGGCTTGGACTACGAACGTTCGGACTCGTCTTGGGTTGTACCTGCTATAGCCCTCCAGGTGACCACTTCTCCCGGCACTCCTGATGGTATTCACTCCTTTTGGTAGTCTTTCACTTGAAATTGTGAGTCCATAGGCGCACGTACACAACATCTCTCCGGCTACTCGACTGACCGAGTCAACCCCCAGCGCTTTAAATGGGCTGTGAGCATCACGGTTCAACCTGACTCGCGATTCCGGTGGGCAGCCACCCCCTAAGGGGTGCTGGTGGGAGCAGTTCCTGGCGAGGCGGTGGCTTTATAATTGGGAACTAGCTCTTGTTTGGATCTCTCTTCTCTCAGCGATTACACTGATCTCTCTATGTGGTAGTTGTTCGGACGCGGACTGACATCGCATACAGTATACGTGAACAAAAAAAAAACAGTATCGCAAGCGTCACAGTGCCGGATCACAGCATCACTAGTTGCGGTCGAATCATAAAAATAGCGCTCGCTCCATGGCAGGGTCCCGTTTCCTTTGTACGGCTCTGACGTTGTTGCGCGCAAACGGAAGCGAATTTGGCGATTGGTCCCTCCGGATTCGGGTCCAAATACAGCGGAATGAGCCCAAGGAAGGCCTCCACAGTTCCAACGAACCGCCAGGGGAGGTAAGATGATATAAAGGTTTTACGTCTGCCATCCATCCGTCCATTCTACTTCAACCCGATCCCTGGACGAGGAAGATGTCCTCCATACTCTCCGAGTCGTTTGTACTGACCGCCGAGCACGATCCCCATCAATGGAGCAAGTGGCGACGATGGATAATTGCCTTTGTCATCTGGAACTCCATCGCACCTGTGTGAGCGTCGTGCTTCATAGCGGACGACGAGTTCTCATACGTCTTTCTTTTACTACAGCGATCTGGCCCTAACGTTTTACGTGAGTCGGTCCACACTGTCCGCGGGATGCATGGGTCTCAACTGCGTACCATTAGTCTGGCATCCAACAACAGATCCAAAATGACTTCGGCACGACGGAATCGATTGTCACTCTCGGCGTGGGCCTCTACAACTTTGCAAGTCGATCAACGTCGTGTCTGCTTGCTTGTCTAACATGCACAACAGGGCGCTATCTTTGGTCCGCTCATCGCCAGTCCATTGAGCGAATTGTACGGTCGTCGACCGGCATACGTCACGTCGATGGTGGGATTCACAAGTCAGTCGTTTGCATCTCTTGCCTCTTGGATGCGGCTGACACAGCACAGTACTATCGCTGTGCACAGCGTTGTCTCCGTCCATCTACAGCTTACTCGGGTGTCGTGCACTCGCGGGTTTGGTTGGGTCCGGCGTGTTTTCCCTCTATGGTGGCTCGCTCTCGGACATGTTCAATCCCCGTGAACGCGCACCGCTCGTGGCGCTCTTCACGGTCATGCTACAGGGTGCACCTACATTTGGGCCCATACCGGCGTCCATCCTCGGCAGCTTTGTACCCTGGCGTTGGTTGATAGGATTCATTACCGTCTGGGCTGCCATCATCGCCGGCTTCCTCGCGCTCCTTCCAGAGACCGAGTCAACCACAATTCGGAGGAAGTTTGCAAAACAGCAGGGCATTCCTGTGTCCGTCGTTCTAAACACACCGAGTACATCGAACATTTGGAAGGAAACGCTCTTTTCGCCCATCAGTGAGTGTGTTTATCGAGGAGTAGATGATGTTGTTGACGCAAAACTATTCTAGTCATGCTTGGACAGGAGCCGATCGTGACGTGGACCACGCTGTACCACGCGTTCGTCTATGGACTCTTGTTTCTCCTTCTTGAGGTGCCTTTTTTTCGCCGTTATTCTTTCTCGCTCGCGACGCTGACATGTACCGCAGGCATACCCATACGTCTACACGTCTCTGTACGGCATGTCGCGTCAAGAGACCGGTATGGTCTTTCTTGCACCCTGGATCGGTAACCTCCTCGGCGTCGCGGTCTACTTTATCTTCCTCAAGCCTCAACACCGAGCGCGCCGGAATCAAGTCTACTGGGAATCCTCTGGGAAACGCGGAATTACCCCCGAAGAACGTCTCCCGGGGGTTCTCATCG
>JBBPKD010000737.1:0-15199 GCA_038089075.1 Singerocomus inundabilis
CTAGTAGGAGGATGAGGCATTGCCCGTACGCCATTGAGATCCAGAGCTTGCGACGCCCGACACGGTCAATAGTGTACCACTACATGCGGTGGACCGCTGTTAGCTGTCAAACAAATATGGGCGCCCATGTACTTACGGTAACAAAGGAGGCCACGATATACCACACCTGGAGGAATCCCCCAACGAAAAGAGACCGCTCTTGCGACATGCCTAGACTCTGTTGGAATAACGTCGGAGCGTAGTACGTGATGATGTTGATACCTAAAGGGACGACAACGTCGAGCACCACGCGATTGCACATCATCATACAGACATACCTGTCATCTGTTGCATGAACTGGATGCCGAGTGCAAGATAGAACCGCTTGTCCCCCTGAATACCATTGTCTTTGAAAAGGTCTGACCAAGAGCCCGCCTCCTGATCCTCGAGTGCGATTGCATCCAGAATCTCCGCCCGCTCACGCTGAACCACAGGATGATCGGACGGAACACCTCGCAACTTGGCAAGGACAATGGTTCCCCGATCCGGCGTGGGGTCATGCCGCATGAGCCAACGCGGTGTTTCAGGAAGCCAGAGCGTGACAAAGATGACATAGATGGCGAATACACACTGAAAAAGCAAGGGGAAGCGCCATTGTACGGAGCTGCTATGAAAGTAGAGCCCATAGTTCATCCAATATGCAAGCACGATCCCAGCGAGCATGCTCGTCAGTTGGCAACAAACCAGCCAACCACGGTGCTCTGGCGGCGTTATCTCGCTCTGATAAACAGGAGTCACTGACCAGGGACATACGGGGAGTCAGCGAGGTCTAGATGTCAAACTGAGGTGGAAGCTTACCTGAGGTAATATAGCCGATTCCTAGATGACGACATTGAGTCGACTCCCTCAGAACCTAGAAGAGAACCATACCGATGCCAGTGATGACACGCGCCACCATCATCTGTATCCGCTCGAATGCGGAGCCCATGAGTACCGACCCTACAATGAGAATAGTTGCTCCAAGAATAAGTGTTTGCTTTCGACCCAGACGTTCAGAACTGCTCGCTGCGATGACGGCACCGACGATAGCACCGACATCATACAGAGATGTGATTGTTCCGATCATCACCGTGCTAGGATTGCCCATCTGCATGAGCCACGGCTGAGATATCACGACACCAGACATAACCCCTTGATCATAGCCAAAGAGCCAGAATCCGAAGCTACACACGGAGGTGATTGCGGCAACGAGGACAGTGCCTCGTAGGTGGGGATGTCCTACCTTGTCCATGTCGAAGTAGTTGGGGTTTTACGTTCGAAGTACTATGTGAGGCAGGGTACAAGAGTCAGGGAGATAGGTGTATCCCGACCGGATCAGGTGACAACCTGTTATACAATTCAATGTGCTCAGCGAGCATCTTGGAATAGTCACATGGAACGCCGTGGAACTAATATGACACCACCCCGGGAGTCATGAACCCCGCGCAGGTGCGGCTTCAGCGAGACCGGCTGAATGACTTACCCCAAAGTGTTCGCCGTAGACCTTGCTACCAGTAACAACCTAGGATGGGCACTTGGTCATTGAGGTCATATGATGAAATAGCCGGAGGTTTGCTGGAACTGACAAACTCACCCGCATCCATCGAAAGCCTACAAAGGAAAAGAAAAAAGATGAATTTGACCTGGTTTCTAGTTTATCTTGTGTTGAGTCTTTCAACTCATGCGCAAGCATCGCTCCCTCACCCAAGGGCGCGCCTTTTACTCGTCGTTCTTAGCCCCGTCTCTACCAGAGCGTCTTGATTTTTCCCAGCCCGAGATCCATGCACTATACAGTGGCAGTGCCATGTGTGGGACTGCTGGGTGTCCGTCCGCAGAGTGAGATGATCTATGACATACTTGGAACGCCGCCGGAAAAAAATCGGGGCAATGGACATGCAGAAAAACATATATACTGCAGGTCCTCCAAAACTAAGTAGGGAACTCTGTGAATGTTGACGGTCTACAGCAAACCCTGTATCTGGTGTACATATAAAATCGCGTCCAAGAAAAGGCTAGCTAGGGACGATAAACCAGAGTCGCAAAGAAATCACGGAATACTTGGGCATTAAATGATCACAACTATTTCCCGAAAACTTCCCTTAGACATGAAATTAATAATGGGCCAGACAGCGTTGGATCCACAGGTCATCGAGGCCAAGTTCCTCCGACCTCAAACCCTGTCCCAGCGCACGTAGGCCGTTACCGACGAGACAAACAGCAGCCAAGTCTAAATTCTGTGGCATGAAAGGGGTAGATGAGGATATCAACCAGACAAACATTCCAACACCAACACAAACTATCTGCACAAAAGGGCTGAAAGGCTATTGACAACATGATACTCATAGATGGAATACAGATAACACATATCACTTGTACTTGGAAGCATTGGATCTTGGTGTTGTGTACCGTCCGTCTAAGAATAATGACCGTGAGGTCCGCGGACGCCGGATGGGCAATTCCATAGCAGGCTCCGGCTCTAATTGCGACGTGCGCACTGGGAGGGTAGCGAAAGGCTGCAAACGAGCCCGCCGATCCACTGAGACAATAGAGGATGAGGATATAGAGCGCGAGTGCAAGTCACCAACAGGAGATATGCGATTGTCCTCCACGGGCCTGTCCGCAGGCGAGCACAGCTCCTGCGAGGGCAGCGGGACGCCAAACCGTTTATGTTGCGCGCGTGGTGTGGCCAGAATTGAGAGCTCGAACCCTTCCTCAGCACAAGGGATATCAGTGGCGGATACCTTGTGTGCTCGAGGTTTCTGAAAGTCATCCATTTCATGGTCCTCGCTCGTACTCGCCTTCGAGCTTAATGATTCCATGGATAAACGCGCTGGGAGTACAGAAAAAATCATATTCCGCGCAGCCAAGAGGGAAGATGCAACGAGATCGGGAGATGAACGTGAGGCTGGTCCGAGAGCGGATCGCAATGTAGTTGTGCTGGCACTGCGGGTAGGCTTGCGTCTCACACGAAGGGTTTCTCCGCGCGGGATCACGAGCTCGGTACGGATATGAATCGGATCAGATGGCCATAGCTGATTGGCTCGACGCAGAGCAGCGATAGAAACGCCGTAGCGGAGGGCAACACCAGCAAAAGAATCGTTTGGGCCAACCTGTATGTTAATTTAGAAGAATGAGTCATATGAAGGTCACACGAATAAAAGGACGAACAAAGTGTACGATGGTATCGCTACCAGTACGAAGTGCTTTTCTGGCGACAATATGGTCTTCCTCCGCGACTACTTCAGCCGACAATTCGTCCGAGCTCAGCGGGCTTGTCACCCTAGGTCGGGTCTCGCCTTCGCTGTCGGTCACAATAACGGATGGTGTCCTCCGTGTATTGCAGCTGCGCGCAGGCGAAACGGATCGGCTACGAAGAGGATGATGCAGGCGCTCAGATGAGGAATTGCGTGTCAGGGTGACAAAAGCATCATGGTTGTTACTTGACGATACCACGGAGCTATCGTCTGCAAACGGATTTGTGACGAGTATCTGATCGCACTCGTCGAGCTCGAGCATCCAGACCACATTAGAAGAGGAGGGGCCCGTCTTCCTGCGTCCAGCTGGGATGGTTTGAGAGTACGCCAGTCGTTTGTTTCCAGGCCGCGTAACCTCTCACTTACATAATCGATACACACAGCTCAAAGCGATCCTGGACGTGAGTACTCCTGCCAAGATGCCTCACGCAGATTCGTCGCTTGTCCCGCCAGAAATCACTTCAAAGGCTGAATTTTGGATCCACGTCCGCAACCAGCTACAGCACCTGCTGGCAGACCAAAGACAGTGGGTAGGGTGCATGCCTTTGTTACCCACACACTGGGAATGAAACTGATTTTTCTTTGAGGTCACGAACTTGGCCAATGCATCTTCTCTCATATTCAACGCCCTCCTCGCTTTTCAACCTCATTTCGGAAATGGTGATCGTGCTGTGAATTGGTGTGGTGAGCTCCGCATTCGTTCCCCACACCCTGTCCCCATCCCCGTCCCCGTCCTGGCCGCAGCTTCTCCCAGATCCCCTGGAGTCGCTGAGTGCGCACATTACCGTCGGTTCCCATGTGCGCACAGCCAATCTTTAAAACCGCCGATAATGCGCGAACGCACGCCATACCCAAAGCGGTTTGGATCGTTCAAAGAGTCCCCCTAACCCCTCTGGCATTCTGACGGTCTCGATTTGATTTGCCCTAGGATTCTACCTCGTCTCGTCCCTCTTTCCCAAACACCGTCTCGTCGTCGGGACACCCGTAGTTCCTTCCCACGATCAGACCACTGCGACCACGACCACGACAGACGAGAACGCACGTCTTCTTTTGGGACCGTTCTGTGGTAAACCTGCGTGTCAGTTTATTCCCGTCTCGGCGGAACGCGCCGCCCGAGGTGTGTGTGCGGGCGCGTTCTTACAGCAAAAGACCGTCCTCGTTCCTAACGTGGACACGTATCCCGGCCACATCGCCTGTGATGGCGAGACTAAAAGCGAGATCGTCTGTCCCCTGATTTTTCAGAACGGGCACGATCAAGTGGTATTGGGGGTGCTGGATCTGGACTGCCTCGCGTTGGGTGGGTTCGACGAACAGGACAAAATCGGGTTAGAGGCCATCACAGACCTGATAGTCAAGGCATGTGATTGGTAATAACTACACTTATATATCTATTGCATATTCGACACAAGCACGTACGTGTCCTCTTAGACTGAAACGGAACAAAAAAAAAAGTGTCTATGGTTGCTGCCGCTGCTGCCACGCTAAAAACTCCTCGTGCAATTTCTTCTGATCAGTCCACTGTTTCAATAGTTTCTTTTCTTGGTTCTTGCTCAGTTTCCCACCCTCACCGTCTGCTGTAGGAATGCCCTGCTCGTTCCATTGGCTGTATAAGCCCTCGGCAATGTTCGGCGGTCTGAAGATCTCTTCGGGTGGCATGCGTCCCTTTTCTAATTTCGCAAGGCGTCTCTCTCGTTCAGCCCGCTCTAATGCTGCCTTTCGGGCCGCCTGTGCCTCCAGCTTCTGCCGCTTCTCGTCACGGGCCTTGATCAATTCCGACGGAGGGACCAGTTTGACGAGGGCTTTACCATCTGTGGAGAAAGACTTAGCGTGGGTACGAGTGAAAACACGACATGACACACCTTCCTGGTCGTCTAGCGCAACACCCAATGGAACCAAGTCTTCGTCACGTAGCCGATCACAGAGTTTCAGTATCTCTCTCAGGGAATCATCCCCCTTGGCAATGGCTAGTTGTCTGACGCCATCCCTAAAGGAGGAAAGCGCACGAAGATACGGGAGTAAGAGCTCTTCTCGCTAGCACAAATATGGCTGAGACAAAAACATATCGCCCGAGTGTCGGTGCTTACGTTCGCGGCATTCACATCACCTGTGGCCTCCTGCCCCCACCCTAACTCATGCTTCTCCCCTTCCCCGAGGCCAAACATCCGCAGCATGTCACCCACCCATCGGGCCGATTGCTCAACCAAGGCAACGTTTAAGGACTTTCCGCGGGTGTTAATATAAATATTCGTGCGCGAGACCAGTTCACGCAGTATTTTGAGGGCCTCGGGGGTATTAAAGGAGTCGCAAAGCGCGGAACGGAACGCCAGCTTGCTCTCATTTAACCTGAGAGAAATGGTGTGTAAGTATTTGTTAAAGTAGAAGTTTATTCTATGGTTACCCATCCATGAGCTCCCGCTCGGGCTCCTCATAATGATGATATCCATCTGATTTTCTCTCGCTGGCCAACAATAGAGCCTTCACTGTCACAAAGAAGTTCTATACAGATGTCAAATAAATACAGTTAGTCACGATTCCAACACGCACGTTGAAGGTGGTCTCGATCGTTTTCACCTCCCCAGTCATGAGTGACTCAGAGAAATCCACTTTGGCATTCCATAATTGCGATAAAAATGCCAGGCGTAGTTGACGCGGGGAATACCTTTGGAGGATGTCCTAATGCCGCATTACCTCTCAACAAGCGAATTAGGCGGCAAAAAACCACGAGCCTCACGTCAATGGTAATGAAATTCTTCAATGATTTGCTCATCTTGAGCCCCTCAATGTGCAGGTGCCCCGTGTGGATAAAATACTTGACCCATGCGCTGCACTCGTGGTATGCCTATGCGAGTTGAGAATGATGACTAGACGTTCAGGCCGCGGAGTTACAGGCTCACCTCGGACTGTGCCATTTCATTATCGTGGTGCGGAAATGCGAGATCAATGCCGCCCGAGTGTATATCCATGCTGTCGCCAAATATTGCACTGGCCATTACCGAACACTCAATGTGCCAACCCGGACGGCCTAGACCCCACGGCGATGGCCACGACGGCTCCCCGGGCTTTGATGCTTTCCACAGGGCAAAATCCGATGTGGAACGTTTGCCGGTAGTGATCGAGAGTGCACCTGCGCGGAGATACACGTCATCCCTAGAACTCACGTCAAAATTTAGATGGGCTCACCCTCTCCCTCCGCAAGTAGCTCTCTATTTCCTTTACTCCAAGGTTCCAACTTCGCGTAAGTATGGTTCTCCGAGGAGTCAAAGACGACAGTGTCAAAATACACGCTGCCATCGTGCTCGTATGCATAGCCATTTTTCATGATACGCTTCACGAATTCAACGATTTCTGGGACGTATTCTGTCACGCGCGTCAGCGTGTCAGGTGTACGAACCCGTAGACGATCCATGTCTCTAAAAAATTGGTCCTCCCAGAAGGCGGCTAGCGCACGAAAAACAGAAGGATCAGTAACCGTCTCTTTCAGCTAGGCACGCGAGTCAGCTTTGTGTGCCACCCAAGTGGAAAACCATCACCTCCTTGTCTAGTGATGCTGACACAATATCCCGAGACTCGTCCAATAAGGTTAGTGCAGATTCTCTATCTTTTGGACCCTTTTGAGCAGCTGATAATGCCGAAGCTGCACGAATCTGTGGCGCGTAGTCGGATGACTGTTGCGTATAAAGGACTAGAACCCACAGCAGAACCAAGGTTCATCTCAAACTTTTCGTCTCGCTTCAAGCACTCGGCCTTTTGAACCTTGTCGCCCTGGATGGCTTCAATTTGTGGCCACAGCGCATGTACGCTCTCTGCGGTTGGCTTGAGGCTATCTGGTAGCCCTTTGGATACTTTGACCAAGACATGCGACTGCCAGGCATCGTGCACTTGAGCGACAAGGTCAGGAGTGAGCAAAGACGTCTGAGCGCGGAAATTTTCAAAAAGATGATTTTGACGCGCTCGTAAGATAATCTTTTCCCACATCAGGAACGCGCCGACAAACTAGGCTGGGGACATGCCTTGTCATCGATGTCCGTGATGTTCATGACAAAATGGACATCGTAACCAAAGTAATCTGACATGATCCGGCGGAGGATGTCTTGGGTAACATAGTTTCTTCAAGAGGGGAAACTATCAGTGCAAGGTCGCCGTGACGCGATAGAACACAGCCTACCTCGCATGGCCCAGGGGAGAGCCATCGTATACCGTCGGACCGCAGTTGTACCATTTGACCAGGCGACCATTTTGGGGGACAAACTCTGTCTGTGCGCGTGTGAGCGCTGTCGCACGTCTTGGATGAACGACCAAACCGGTACCTTGGTCTTGGTCAAGGAATTGTACACCTTTAGGACGGACTCTTCGATCTGACGCGTTGGGACGCTCCACGGGGGTTGCTGGACGGACATGGCTGCTGTAGAGACCCGGCACCTTGGAAAATGTGTGCGGCAAAGAGCGAGTAAGCCAGGAGTGACTCGCCACCAGATCATAAAGAAGGGATAGCCAGGTGTCCAGTGACTGCTGATGTAAGCCAGTTATTATGTATGTGGCGGTCAATGACTCGGACTGAGGAACCCGGCCAAGTGGACTCCCATCGACCACCTCAATCGACAGAAAGATGACCCACAAATGACAGTGCGTAATTTAGCTTTCTCAGTCAATTATCGGTGATTGCTGTTGGCTCTAACGGCAATTTCGTTTGGCTGCCGCTGGCCCGAATCTATTATAATGCCCGCAGCGGAGCTAACGTTTTTTTTTCGCATCTGCAGACAATTGCCGTGCGCTAGATTGGTAGGGGGATAGTGTAAATTACGCATCGTCTCCGAGCATTCCACATCATACGAAAGCACAGGACTCACTGCTATTAATTGAATGTTACTTCCGTCATGGGAAACGCCCAGATTGGTGTCATTGGAAGAAACCTTTGCAATGTTCCCGCGACCTTGGCAGATTTATTGAACGCATGGATTCATTTTGAAGCATTTAGCTCTAATTTGCGTAAATGCAATTGTGAGATTACCGCAATGTTCGCAGTGTCGCCGCGCTGCCTCCCCGGTTATGTAGCGAAAAGGGAGTAATACATCCATTCCAAGGCCCCACCGCCTCGGTGGGGTCCCTAAAACTCTATTAGTTACCCACCTGCTGTGGTCGCCTTGAGCGATCTACCAATGAGCATTTGCAAAATGCGGCCTGTTTTCCCATCAGGACTTTTTCACGCAGCCGACCATCAGCCGTTTTACATCACGCTAACGGTTAAAGGTAAGTGTCCCGGTATCGTCAAATAGGCTTATTTAAGGACAACTGGCGTTCCTGCATTTCCCCCGCGTATCTTTACTCCATCCAAATACCTTTGCAGACGCTGCGACAGCGTCGAACAGGGATTCTCATCCACCCATAAAACTCGGACTACTAGGCTCATTAAGTCCACCACTTCTCACTCGTACACCCACCACGCGCAACGCATTTCCGCCCTTCGGCGATCGAAAATGCAGCGGCCCACCTGTACAAGACTTCGTGTGCGGTACGCCCACTGTTCAAGCTCTTGGCCCACCCAAAGAGAACATGGATGCCAACCCTCGTCACAGATCGCCTCAGGATGCCCAGGTCATCTTTCACGCAGTCGCAGTGGGTGTACTACCTATGGTCACCCGGCGATTGGACACAGAGGAACGGAGGGCGATCGCGTCTGGCAGCGTCTTTGTCTGGGAAGAGCGCGGGCCTAACCCAGAGGCAACAGGGGTGGGTGCATGAGTCAGACCACTATCACAGCCATCACTCAGATCAGGGTCACAGCTCGGTATTGAAAGGTGGACAGACGGCAAGAGGTAAGTCGACCCACAAGCGCGCGATACACACTGACTGATTTTACAACCCAGATGGGGCCCCAGTCGTGTCCGAGACGTGAGCGCGTTCAGCCCCTTTGAGCGACATCCACTGAAGGGGGGTATTCCAGGAATTCCTGTTTTACCAGGAGAAGGGCCCAGACCCTATTGATGTCGACTTGAATTCGGATTCTGATACCACGTTCGTTTATGATCTTCTACTTGTTTGAAGGGTGGCGCTCACACTTGTTGCTAGTCTTGGTTCTGGATCTCGCCTCCAGAATAATCCCCGTCAAGAACCAGTGCGTTCTTCGCTTGTCAAACAAACGTATTCCGTATACGTCGAAACGTCACGGGGACGTCGGAAATGGCACCTCAGTGTGTCAATTTCATTTGATGGGCGCCGTCTCGTGCTGATTGAGTCTTCTAGTTGCGTATTTCACCGCGGACACAGTCGATGGCCTGCGCACTGTGTCCGGAATACCCGAACTCGCTCGTCTCAACGTCCCGCCCGGGAAATACCGAAGTGCACGTCACCCGCCTCGGCACCGTGCGCACAGGGACGACCAGGGAAACCATGCGCCATCGCACCAACAATTCGCTCCATACCCCTCTCCTGCACGCTTGTTGAATCCAGTGCTCCAGGGCACGATGCCCCTTGTTGTTTCTAATGGGGATGGCCCTCGCGTTCCAATGAGCTTGGAGCAAAAAGGACAGATGCTTGCACCACTCGTTTACCTTCAAAATCTCCCGCCGCCCCGGAGGCACCCGGTGGATGAAGAAATCCTCATGACCCTATACCCTAGCTTGACCTGACCCGCCATCACTATTTCGGCCACATCTCTTTGGTCTCACATGAGACCATGCACGTCTTTTGTCATCGCTATGTGCTAGCTCTGTTTGAACACTCTTGCTTTATTCGTTTCCCAGGCTTCCTTTTCTTGGTACACTTGTACTCATTAGACAGGATGTGGAACAGTGTATGATTCTGTAGTCCTATTGGAAAGCACGTTAGTTGGGGTCCATCCTATACAAGCAATCTACGTACGGCGTGTCGGCACAGGTGACACACCGCCTCGGCCACCGGTGAGACGCAGACTCACTAATTTGGAGCCGGGCGGTGAGTTTGCCGTTTCGCCACACACACACCCTTAGCGATCATATCATGTGGAAATCTCACTCCCTGGGCGCTCCTTATTCATATCATTATTCATATGCGCTGTACCCCCGGCCTCTCTATTTCTCTCTGACTCTGTTACTTTGGACTGAAGTTCCGGCCTGATGGGGCCCCCCGTGCTTCGAGAACGCTGACTCAGATGGGTTTCCCTGCAAGGCTGGGTTTATGTGAGTGCTCCACGCCACAGGTCCGTATCTCATCACCCCTCAGGAGGTGATGCGGATCGGTGGCCACATTCCGAAGTGCCTATTCATTGAGGGGGGAGAGAACACTGTTGCCGGGCGCGGTGTGGTAGCGATGGCCTCATCCGTAGCACGCAGGCACTTCTAGCGCATGATGGGAGAACCTCATTCTAGAACTCCGAAAGGCCGAGAAGGGTTTGGGTCGGAAATGTACACGTTTGAGAAGGACGGCGTCTGGAAACCAAAAATAAAATAAAAATAAAGAGAAAGCAAACCGAAATGAATCCGAAGCGCTGCAGGTGCGATATACAACGACCAAAACGCGGCAACCCCATTTGTGCGCGTGGGCGGTTAGACCGTAACCAAGATACGATTCGTTGTTATGTATTCGGATTTGAGGACCGCCATGGGAAAGTGGGATGCTTATTATACACAAGTAGGAGGGAAAATGTCTCAGTGGCCGTGTCAAATGGGGATAAAAATGAGAACGGGGAATGCATGTTCCCATACAAGGTTCCCTTTGGTTTGAGCGAGGGACCAACAAACGCCGTTCGCGAGGTGCCGAGGAACACGTGAAACAAGGGTACGTGCATATGGAGACAACGCACAAGGGTGGGGCGGGAGCGTGGGGGCTGGATGGGCGGGCCATCATGACGTGTAAAGAGGACTCACGAGTTCTGGCCTTGTTTGGTAAGAGACGGAAATTTGATTGGAATTAGCGTAGTTAAACGTTTTAGCAGGGGATCGCTGAGAGACGACGGGGCCGGGGCATCAGCGGAGGGTGTCTTGAGAAAGCTGCGCGTCATGTGCAATCTATGTGGCGTGTCGAACGCCGCGCGGGCCCTGGGTGCGCAGCTGGAAAAGAACCGTAGGATGAACTGCCAGGCGGGCGCGGAGTGCACATTCATGGGTAACACTGGATGAAAGGGGTAGTGTCCGGATCAACCAGACAGGCAGCAGCTGGCTTGCAGGAGAATGGACGATCTGCCAAGTACAAAAGCGAATTCGCAGTGCATCCCTGATTTGAATCTCCAGGCTAGTGTAGTGATGTGCTCTGGCCGGTGATCGCGGGACTTTCCGTTTTGCTTTCCCTGGTGGTGCGACCGATCTGCAGGGTGAGGGGGGTGAAGGGGCGGGCCGGAGTATGCCGCGAGACAGGACAGGACAGGACGTGCTTTGAATTCGGGCGACCATGCGTTGCGGAATGGAAATGGAAATATTATATTGTATTTTCCTGTGTTCCCCCTTGTATTTGTGGTTGCTGTGGTTTAGGTTGTAATAAAGTGATAGAGTTTCGGGCAGCAATCGAGATTGACGACCAACCTTTTGGGTCGATTGCACCAATAAGGTCGTGGCTGCTTGCGGTAAATGATTGTTCTTTTCCGCTGACAGTTTTCTGATAAAATCTTGTCGTGGCATCGTGCAGCCGCTGGCCCCCCCTAGGTCAGAAAATAGTTTAATTAATTACCAAACTAAATTACCAAATAGACTCCTCTCCCCCCACCAGATCTCGGACAGAATATATACGCCTTCGTTCTCTCCTTCTGGCCTCCCCCACCTCCCTCCCCCGTTCGCCGTCTCTGGCCCAATTCGCGCGCCATGCAGCAGAGACCCACCTGCACCAATGTCCGCATTCGCTCTACCCGCGATGCACACAAGATCTTCTACGCCGTCCAACGCCGTGTGCTGCCCATGATCACCAGGCGGCTTGATGCAGACGAGCGCCTTGCCTTGCGTTCAGGTTGTGTCTACGCCTGGGAAGAAAGGGGGCCCCACACCGAAATCACCGGTCTCGGTATCGAGCGATTCACAGAAGGCCGTCGTTGGAGTCCCTCCCGTGTACGAGATGTGCGCTCTCACTCTTCATATCCATCGACGCGTACGAGTCACTCAACGTCTATCGCTTTCAGGAATTCCTCTTCTACTATGAAAAGTACACGCCACCTCCGGACGCGAGCCACTCGGGGTAATCATATGCGCATACATGTATTTGCTCCTGCCTCATAGTAGTCCTGATTCAGCACTTCCGATAAGCAACCCCCTCGAGACTGGGACCCGCTGGTAAAGCAAACATATTCAGTGTGGGTCGAAACAGAAAAAGGTCGCCGTAAATGGCACCTCAGTAAGTTATCCACCCTCACGTTCGCCGTTGCGCTTTGATCTTGACTCGGAATAGCCGCATACTTTACGCAGGCGACGGTCGACCAACTTGGCACCATCGACGATATCCCTGGCGTTACTGAGCTCATCGTTCCAGAGGGGTCCTTTCAGAGCACCCGTGTCAGCAAGAGTCGCAAGGGGGACGATACCCGTACGCGCGCAGACGTCTTTAAAGTACCATCCTCTGTGTCCCGAACATATGCCCCATTCCCTGTTGCATATTCTTCCCAATCTACCCCCTACCCAGGGCCGTCACAATCAGCGTTCATCCAGGAGCCTTATCGACTCAGCCCACAGGCTTCCCAACCTCCCGCTTTCCATCACCTCACTGAAACCCCACAATACTCTGTGCCTCCACCTCTCCCGCCCCTTGGATCCCTTCACACGCTGCCCCCACTGAGACTCGAATCCGAGGACGTCGAGTACAAATACCGTCGATCATCTCTGCCGGGCATCTTAGACTCTCATACCAGTGTTCCGAGCAGAGACCAGAGAATCACACTCGATCCGAGTCGGTCTACTGAGTATCCGTCCATCTCCAATCCCGTCCCCCCTGCCCGACATCTTACATCACTGCCGACCAGCTCTCCTGTTGAAGAGAGGAGCGCACAATACCATTCTGAACTGGCTTGCACATATCCAGGCTCTGTACGAGTATCGACATCGAATTTCGAACGACCTCCATCCACAGTTGGTATATTTCAACCCATTCCCGCAGGCAAGGACGACGACGAATATACATACAACTCGCAGACGACTGCAGCCGCACCGGCCTCCCATCACAACTATTCTCAGATGTCTCTTCCACCACCTGCACAGCTGTTTCGGTCTGAACCTCCGACTCAACTTTATGCTGTGAGAACATCGGAGGACGCTGCAGGTGCCATCGGGCCGTCTAGGGTGGACCTTGCGCCACTGCATTCTTTGCAACGACGCCCTTACCGCAGAGACCCCGTAGATGACATGGCTCTGCGGTCGTTAGGGCCACGGTCGGGGTGACTATTTTCGGATTTTGATCCCGTGCAGCGGTGATAATTCCTGCTCCCATAGCCTGCAGGGCGACGGCGTTGGCAATCACGACCATGAACACGTGCAGTGATGAGCAAAAAAGTGCATGCAGGGCACCTTGATGTGTCACTCTGACTCGAGATGGCTAGATGAGTGGGTCTGTCATATGAAGGCCCAAGTATTTTTCTTTTCCTGTACTTTAATTACACTAAACACTCGTCGACGTATGCCGTGAACATTTTACTATGCATTAAATAGGCTTAATTGTTGGCACGAACCGGCTGCAATGACAAAGTGCAAAACCTTGTGTCTGTGGATAATCGTTTCCGCCCTGCGTGTACGTGGACAGCTAATTAGAGATAAATTCAGGCCTTCATCACGACATCTCTCCACTTACCTCGAAGGGTATAATAAGACGTCCAAGTAGATGTGCGGGCTGTGCCAAGTATACAAGCGGTTCCCCAATGACATGCATTCAATTCAGGGACGGAACTCACACCTCCCTAAAATACATCCGCCAATCCGATCCTTGCAAGCACGGCGATTCCCCCTCAAGAAAATTGATAGTTTTGGCATGTTTGAGTAGTTTTCTAGGGGCCCGCAGCTTTTTCCTCTCCCCCCTTCCTTTGTCGCGAGGCCGGAAGACGGGAGAAACAAGGGTCTCCCCCCCTTCCCCAGGTACGGACAAAGACCCTGAATGACAACGGTCGCGGCGTCGACTGTCCTAGTTCTGCAGGTACCCTCATCTACACAGGGCACTCTCGACCGCAGAGGCTGTCCCCCATCGACGACGATCATCAGCAGTAGAGAACGTCATCCAGACGAGACGAGGCACACTATTTCGAATATTCACCCTCGTTGCCTCTCATATCTATCAACCAGTACCCAATTTCGGGCTTTTCGTCATTATAGACTCACAAAGGGGGGAAGAGGGGGCAGGACATGCTCCGCATGAGAAACGGCCGAAAAGGTGTTCGCATCCGACCGCTCCGATGGACCCACGCCATCCCTAAAAGTAAGGCGGACAACAACCAGACAAACCAGGAAGGTGAGCGCGGTGTGCTCCCCTTTTTTATTTTACTTTATTTTAATTTTTGCAGTTTGTATTCTCTCTTTTTTGGCGTATCCGTTTCTGTCTGGGGACCCTGCATGATCGAGAACCTTGTCTTGAGTTGCCTAAAGGTTCTGGGCCTACCCGAACACGGCACCACGCTTGTCCATAATAAATCGTAATGGATATGCACACAAAGTTCCACCCACCATTTCGAGAACGGCGTCCTTTGCTGGATCGGATGGATCATACGTGGCCGTGCTTTCCACAAAGAGCGGGGGAGAGAACAAAAGGAAGGGGGGGAGTGGGAGGGAGGTGAGAGGGGATGGAAGCTGGAGGCACCCCCAACCTTGTTCCCTGTTTTTCTGTTTGCGTCTCACCCCCGATCCGGTTGAAAGAGAGAGGGGGGCAATCTTATCCGTCCTATCTGCGACCAGGACGCCAAAAGGGACATGGTTGCGGATCATGCCGGGTATCAAGTGGGATGCATATCATGGAGCGAGCTCGAGGCACAAACACAAAGGACAACATCTTTAGGG
>JBBPKD010000738.1:0-15190 GCA_038089075.1 Singerocomus inundabilis
CTTCTATAGGAAGTTTATCCCGAGCTACTCCAACGTAGCTAGACCACTTATTGACCTCACCAAGAAAACACAACCTTGGAACTGGTCTGAACAATGCCAACAGGCTTTCAAAGAACTGAAATGGCTCTTCACATCGAAACCAGTATTGGCATTCCCCGATACCTCTAAACCATTTGCTATTGCAATGGATGCCTCCCTTAATGCCTCGGAAGGGGTATTAATGCAACAAGACTCTGACGCGCAATGGCACCCTTGCGCCTACCTCTCACAATCCTTCTCCCCTATGGAGAAGAACTATGATATCTATGACAGGGAACTCCTTGCTGTCATCCGTGCTCTCTGAACCTGGAGACATTACCTTATGGGCTCTATAGCCCCAATACAAGTATTCACAGACCACAAAAACCTAACATATTTTAGGTCTGCTCAAAACCTCAACTGGTGACAAGCTAGATGGCTTCTGGACCTCACCAACTTCGACTTACAGCTACACCATATCCCTGGCTCTGCCTTGGGAGCACCAGATGCACTCTTCCAATGGAAAGACCATGGAGAGGATGACTCCGTCAATAAACAAGTAACCCTTCTTCCACAAAATTTATTTGTAAACCTCATAGATGTCACCCTGATCAAACAGATCACTTTGGCCACTCGATCCAACAAATTTGCCATGGATGTACTCCATTCTCTATCCTCCAACACACCTGATGTCCTCCGCAAATGATTCGCAGCCTTCCAAGAAGTCGAAGGCAATATTCTTTATAATGGCTGGATCTATGTCCCCCCAGATCTGCGACATGACGTAGTGCAACAGGCACATGACCATGAAATGTCGGGTCATCCTGGGTACCTGAAAACCCACCAATTGGTTTCCTCACAATACTGGTGGCCTGAACTAGCCTTATACATCTGTTCCTATATCTCGGGTTGTGCTGCCTGCCAAGCAAATAAGGTCAACACACACTCAATGACACCTCCTCCAGTTCCTATCCTGACAACGGCCACACGACCCTTCCAACAGGTGTCATGTGATTTAATTACTGACCTACCAATTTTAGACAGCTTTGATTCCCTCCTGGTCGTGGTAAACCATGGCCTTATGAAGGGGGTAATTCTCTGCCCCACAAAGAAAACGGCAACCACTGAGAACATTGCAACCCTGTTCTTCAAGTTAGTTTACAAAAGGTTTGGATTGTACAACAAGATTATCTCTGATTGTGGACTGCAATTTGCCTCAAAGTTCATTCTGGCCCTAGGGAAACTACTGAAATATGATCTAGCACTCTCCACAGCATACTATCCACAAACTGATGGAGAAACGGAGCAGGTAAACCAGGAACTTGAAACATACTTATGAATCTTCTGTCAACAGGAATCTTCCAGATGAAAGAATTATGTTACCCAGATGGAATTTGTACACAATAGAAGGCCCCACTCATCACTGGCAAATCCCCCTTCTATTTGATGATGGGGTATGAACCTGCAGCACTTCCCATGGTCATCTCTCCAATGGCTTCTTCCGCAGCCAATGAAAGGGTTGAGAACCTCCTAAGAATATGAGATGAGGCAATCACTGCCCATGACCTCGCAAGACAATGAATGAAAGCAAGATGGAACAAAGAGTTCTCCCCATTCAAGAAGGGAGAAAAGGTATGGCTAAAAGCCTGCAACCTTAAAAAATGGGTTGTCAACCCCAAATTCTCACAGAAACGCAAGGGCCCCTTTATTATAACTGACATCCTCTCCCCTATAACCTATAGACTCCATCTCCCGCAGTCATGGAAGATCCACTCAACATTCCATGCTTCCCTCCTGATCTGCTATCAGGAGATGAAAACATATAGCAAGAACTTCCCCCACCCACCAGCTGAACTTGTAAAGGGCAAGGAAGAGTATGAAATCGAAAAGATCCTCAAACACTGTGGAATGGGATGCCACCATTCCTTCCTGATCCAATGGAAAGGGTACTCTGCATCAAATGACTCATGGGTCCCAGAGTGGAACATGAAAAATGCTCCCTGCCTCCTCACCAATTATTTAAAGTGTCACCATCTCTAATTCTCCCTTAGCCCACCTTAAACCTGGACTACTATCTTCTCTGCATACGATTCGCAACCATGGCCATTTCTTATACCAACAAAACCGTTTCTAACTCCTCCCTCTCCACCGAATCATCCATTTCTGCATCAGACATCTCCACCCCTGTGGTGATTGCATCACCCCTTGATACCATCCCTAGGGAGTCTACTCCCACAGCTATGTCTCCTTTATTTTCTGTGCCTCCTTCTTACATGTCTTCTACTTTGGAATCATTCCCTTGTGGGATTTTATCCATTGACATACCCCTCATAGCTTACCAGATGAGAGTTGGGAGCCCCCCTCCCTTCTACCACCAGTGAATCAGAAACTTTGTTAGAGATTCCCATATGGCCATTCCAATTAACGCCCACATTGACATGAACTCTCCTCTATCTGCCATATACTCTGCACAACTTGCCATTAATCATCTCCACATGGCTTTTAGCCGCTCCCATGACAACGCCAACACAATGTGTGCATTCCTTGTCTCTATCATGTCATTAGTAGCAGTGGACCTTGAAGAAGCACACAATGTCCTTGCATACCAACTTGAATTCAGAGAATTCCTGGAGAGTCTAGACAGATATTTACACCATATCAACCATGGGACCACTGCATTGACCAACTCATCCCCTACTGCCTCCTCTGCCCCTCTCACGATCGAAGAACTCATGATAGCCGAGAGGCTAGAATCCTACTGGACTGGAGGGGAAGGTAGAGTCATTCTACAATGCACTCACCCTAGGTACCAAGAAGCTTGCTTCCAATATTATCACCTCAGACACATACGCATCAACTGTCCAGTCTACCAATGCCCCCACTGCCTCAACTGGTGTCTGGGCCACAACCAGAGCAAATGCAGCACTCAATACCCCAGACAAGTACCTATATGTGATATTGCGCCTCATACCCCTACATCCCCCTCATTCTCATCCTCTTCTTCCTCTAATAATGCCAATGACTCCGAACCACAGTCCTTTCGACACTCCATGTGTAGAACCCAGAGGAATGGTCCTAGACCAAGATGTTCCTCTCCTCCACCAACTCGTGTCCCTTCTCTATCTCAGAGATGCAGACCACAGAGGCATTTACCTCAGTCCTCCTCATCCTCCAACTGTTGTTCCTCTCCACCTATCCATGATGACATCATTGACTATGGTCGCAACTACTCCAATACCCTAGACAACTATGATGACTCCACCATCACCAATATGACGGGATCCCCCGTCAGATCCGGACTCTTTTTCTAGATGCTGATGAACATAATTCACTGGGTAGCTCTCACTCTAGTGAGAGGGTAATGTTACATTTCTACCTGTACACTCTTCACTTCTGTCCTTTCTCTTTATTTCCATTGGTCATCACTCTCCCAGTGTCGACCCAGGCTTTGCCTTCATGTTACACCTAAACTGTGCTTTGTCTTCAGATCTTCACTTCCACGCACAGCATGGTCACTTGATCGACACTTCTATTATTTCCGTTTCACTCTTCTTTTGATCAACAGCTGTCATTTTGTCTTGACAGCTGCTATGCATTTCACTTTGACAGCTGTCAGTCTCAACCCTTGACACCTGTCTCCTATTCATTACTGAGGTAATGTCCTTTCCCGCACTTGCCCTACATAATGGTCTGTGCACAGTTGGGATATGTATATAAAGCCAATACTTTACATATGATACTTTAGCTTAGTTCTCCCTTGTCTTATCTAGCATTTGCAACATCAGTTTGCTGACTAGTTCAAAGTCCCCTAAGTCTCATCCTCATTCTAAGTCCCTTGCTACCTGCAAGCAAGGCTCCTTAGTCCTTCCTTTGTCTCAAGGAAACTTTGGTATGCACTCAGAATCCTCACTCCAAGTTCACTTCGTTCTTGCAAGGGCTATGCGCAACCTTACCTGGGCCATGCGTAACAATATCTCTAAACCTCTCACTATGCTCACAAAGAAAGATCAACCATTTATTTGGGAAAATAGTCAGCAAAAAGCTTTTGACAAGCTAAAATCTTATTTTACCTCTGCACCCCTTCTTGTCTTCCCTGATACCTCCCTCCCAATGCGATTAGAAGCAGATGCTTCTGATTTAGTCATGGGTGCAGTTCTATCTCAACAGTGCAAAGATGGTCTATGGCAACCTTGCACTTTCTATTCACATTCCTTTTCGAAAGAGGAACAAAATTACCCTATTTATGATAAAGAATTACTGGCTATTATTAGGGCCCTTCAAGAATGATGTCACTATCTTATAGATTTGCCTCATTTTGAGATATGGACTGATCACAAGAATCTGAAATTCTGGAAAAAACTGCAAGACCTTTTGCAATGACAGGCATAATGGCATGCCATTCTATTGGAATATAACTTCCAAATCCACTACAAACCAGGATCACAGAACAGTAGGGCTGATGCACTGTCTAGATGACCTGACTATGGTGATGCAGCTGAAAAAATCAATACAAACATTACTATGCCCCCACCTACATCTTTCACTCAGAATATTACTATTTCCTCTTCCTTCTATCATAAAATAAAAGAACACACATTATTTATGACTGACAATATCCCACATTAGTTTGAATACAATAGGGAATCTGGAGTTTTTAAGAAAGCAGGTCATATCTATGTACCTGTCTCCTTACATGCTGAATGCTTGACTCTCTGCCATGACTCTCCAATAGTGGGTCACTCGGGCCAAGTTAGGATGCTTCATCTTCTTTCTAGGTACTTTGACTGGCCCAGTGTCACCAAGGACCTTAAGGCTTTCATTAAAGAATATCAAACTTGTGCCAGCACAAGAGGACATCAGCATCTCTTAGGAATTGCACCCCTTCCACTTCCCACCACAACCCATCCATGGAAGGATATCTCTATTGACTTTGTTTCCAGTTTCCCACCTATTTCCAATATTGATTCTATTTGTGTTATTGTTGACCATTTTTCTAAGGAAGTTGTCTTTGTTCCTTGCAGCAAAACTATTTCTTCCTCCCAATTGGTGGCATTATTTAGGGACCACGTTTGGTGCCAACATGGACTATGAAGCACCATTGTTTCAGATAGAGGCACACAATTTATTTCCAAGTTCACACAGGAACTTTGCAAATCTCTTTCCATCACACAAAAAATCTCTACCACATATCATCCCCAAACTGATGGACAAATGGAATGCATCAATCAGGAATTGATTGCTTATTTGCAAAGCTTTGTTGCTAAGAGGCAGTCAGACTGGGTTGAGTGGGTCAAGTTGGCTCAGTTTCACCATAACAACTCATTGTCAATGGCAATTGGCAATACTCTTTTTCAAGTAACTCAAAACTATTTCCCTCATCTAGGATTCATAAATGCAGATTCACCTTTTGGACTTTCCTGTGCAAAGGCCCATGAAGAGATACAACATGCATTGACTATTACTAGGCAAAAGATGTTGGATAAGCTGCATACTCTAGTGACCTTTGTACCAGAAGTTGGCCAACAGGTTTGGCTATCAACAGAACATCTGAATCTGCCCTACCCATCCAAAAAACTAACACAATGATGGATTGGCCCTTATGTTATTAAATGAATTATGCCCAGGGCTATTGAACTTATTTTACCATTCAGGATGCATATACATTTAGTGGTCAATATTTCTTGCATCAAACCCTTCTCTGCATCAGTTGATGGACAAACTCCTGTTCAACCTGATGCTATCATTGTTACAGAAAAAGATGATGAAGAGTATGAAGTAGATCATATTGTGGAGGCAAAGTTACAAAATGGCAAGTTGCACTATCTGGTGCATTGGAAAGGCTGGTCTGACTCAGATAGAACATGGAAGCCAGCTTCTCATCTGGCAAATGCCTCTGACACCATTACTGTTATGCTTAGCCTGGGTAGAACTAAGTGTAGCCTTTGAGATCACTAAGATGATGGTTTAAAGTTGACTTGGTGAGTGTCAAGTAAAATAGAGTCTGTGGATATGTAGCATAACCACTTAGTGATCACCTTAGCGTTGGCAGGCTTGAGTGGCTTGCTGACTAAGCAATAGTGTAGGGAGACAGCAAGCAAATATATTGCTTGTGTATAATACAATGGCAGAGTATGCACAAGGGAGACGAAAGCTAGAGTATGGTATCGAAGGTAGGCCTTTATATACCTATGGATGCTGTGCACGGACCATGCTGTAGGGCAGGTTTGCTATGAGTCAGAGCAAGTCGAAGTATAGTGGCCAATGGCAAAATATGAGTGACGACAAATAGAAAGTGCTGATGAATAGTAAATAAGTCAAGCTGTGCATGGAAAAGAAGAGCAGAAAGCAAAGCACAGTTGATGATGTAATGTGGGAAAGGATGAGTCAGCACATAAGGGTTTTCATAGCAAAGAGATAAGGATGCGCTTTAGTAGCACTTTAGTAGTACAAGTAGAAAAAGTGTAACATTACCCCCTTTGTAGACTTTGAGTGACCCCATGAGATTCAGCCCCAAGTGTACTCATTAGATTCGTGGGTTGAAAACCCTGTCATGTTGCTGTAGGTGACATCATCATATATATCGTCTCCATAGTCCTCAATGGGATCAACCGAAGGCAGTGGTGGAGGTGAGTGATGACGTCATTGATGGTGCAGTTGAAAGCCAGGAGGAGGGATGGGGACGAGCTCGTCCAGGATGCCTTGTGGTATGATGAATAGGGGAGTGCTGGAGAGAAGGAGGGTTGGAGGAATTGTGTGATGAGGTGGACGGTGAAGCAGGTGGAGATCTGATGGTAGTACGATCCATAGGGAGAGAGGTGAGGCAGCGTAGATTGCACTGATTTTGCATATGGCCAGGACACCATAGCATACAGAAGGGGCATTGGTATATGGGGCAATCTATGTGTAAGTGTCCCAGATGATGGCATTGGAAGCATGCCTCTCTATATCATGGATGAGTTGGGGGAAGTACGACCTGTCCTTTGCCACCTGTCCAGTAGGATTCTAGTTGCTTCATAATTAGTACTTCATCAAGGGTGATGAGTTCGGATGACACAGAGGGAGTACAGTTGTTGGCCGTGGCATTGGTCTGATTTAGATTCCTCAAATATTCGTCCAGGTCATTTAGGAATTCGCTGAACTCCATCTGATGCACCATCTCTAACAGCACCATTTCCATGTTGGTGGCAACTGAGCTCATGATGGAGGTGAGGAAGGCAGCGGTTGCATTGGCATTATTGGTGGCTTGGCCAGCTCCCATACAAAGTCTTTGGATATTTATTAGGGCGGTATACAGAGAATGGAGGAGGGATCTGGCATCAAGGTGGGCCTCAATGGGGATGGAGAGTCGTGGGTCTTGGGTGAAGGCATATACACGAAGGGCATAGTTTGAATCAGGGTGGCCACTCCTAAGTCTGGTGGCATAAAGGGGTAATTTTATGGAAAGAACCCCACATTGAGGCAAAGAAGTAATAGTATCAAGGACAAGACAAGCCACCTCCTCCATGGAGGGTGTGGCCAAAGAATCATATGTAGGGGGATGAGAGAAAAGAGGTGACGTATTGGTGGGAGTTCTGGTACAAGGAAAGTCTTTCTCAACAAGGACTACCAGGGTGGTGGCTCCGGAGGTGGAGATGGATGATTTGGTTGACAAGGAGGCATTGGAGGTGGTAGAGATGGCCATGGTTGCGAGATGAAGGGTTTGGGAGTAGTATGTGGTGGGAAGTGAGAGAGAAAGGACAACAGGGTTTCAAAGTCAGTAATGTTTTTTATAGTCCTTGAGTAATAGTGGGGCATGCAACAATTCCTTTTCTAAGATCCATAAGTCATTCTCCGGTGGGTATCCTTTCCATCAGATCAGGAATGAGCGGTGTGATGGGGAGCTGCAATGGCGTAAGATCTGTTCAATTTCAAATTCTTCCTCTCTGTCTATTAACTCTGGTGGTGGTGCAGGAGGTGGAGTTTCATGGGTGGAATTCTCTCTGAATGGGGAGAGAAGTGTGGCGTGGAATACAGGGTGGATCTTCCACGTCTTTGGGAGGTGGAGTCTGTAGGTTATGGGGGAAAGGACATCAGCAATTACAAAAGGGCCTTTCCACTTTTAGGCAAACTTCAGGTTTACTACATTCCACTTGAGGTTCATTACTTCTAGCCATACCTTATCCCCTTTTACAAAGGGCTTGTATTTGCCATGGTATCTTTCTTTCATATGCAGGCAAGCCTGGTCGTGAGCCACTAAGGCTTTGTAATGCGAACTGCAAAGAAGCAGCACTGAAAACCAAAAAACTGGAACAACAACACATACTGGTAATAACTTGATTTCATTTCTCAGAGGATCTTAAGTCACTGCTACAGGGCTTTGTACTGGCTGGACTGGTAGAGGATGGGATAGAGGGTAACCTTGTATGGACTCACTCCTTTGCAGGCAAATATCCAAGTAGATTAGACTGAGGGACGACAGCCAAAACACAGTTCCTTATATACTATGAGTACATGTGCACAGACCAAGCAGTGCATGTGAATAGAAGGAGATGGTAATTAAAAGAATGCTTCCATCAAATGGAAAAGAAGATAGGAAGCAAGCGGAAATTAAAGAGAAGCATGACATGCCTGATGTGCATGGCAAGAAGCACAACATATGCTAGATGCATGGTGTGGCAGAATGGAAGAGAAGCACGTCCCTGAACTTGCAGGTGACATGTGAAGATGTGAAATGGTGAAAGTATCACGTGACCTTGTGAATATGTGAAAGTGTGAAATGATCATGTGATCTGAAAGATAAGATAAGATAAGGAAAAAAGAAGAGAATCATACAAGTGTGATTACAAATTCACAACACTTTGTTTCTTGCAGTGATTAACTGTTTGACTCTTAAGTCAGTGGAAGGGGAGTTAGTGTCAAATGCAATAGAGGGTAAAGGTTTGGGTTTGTAACCCATCATTAGGAAGAATGGTGATTGGTTGGTGACAGAATGGGGTTGGTGGTTATGTATGAATTCTGCATGCATGGTTAGTGTAGTCCAGGTGGTTGGGTGATTGCCACAATAAATGTGGAGATAGGTTTTGATTTCTTGATTTACTTTCTCGGTTTGGCCATTTGTTTGTGAGTGGTAAGTGGTGGACAAAGATAAATCGTACTTGAGCAGTTTTCCAAGTGCTCTTGCAAAGGTAGAGGCAAATTGGGGTCCTCTGTCCAATATGATTTTGTCGTAAAGTCCGAATCTCTTGTATATGGATTCAAAGAAGAGTTCTGCGACATTAGTGGCAGTGGTGGTTTTCTTCATGGGACATAGAATTACCCCCTTTGTAAGGCCATGGTTGACCATGACCATGAGAGAGTCAAAGCCGTTGGAGAGGGGTAAGTCCATAATTAGGTCACAGCTAATTTGTTGGAAGGGGCGTGTTGTGGAAGAAGGGATGGGTAGAGGCGGCGGTGTCATGGGGTGAGTGTTGACCTTGTTAGCTTGGCAAGGTATACAGTGGGAGATGTAATTCTGCACTAAGGTGGTGAGATCTGGCCACCAAAAGTGTTGCATGATGAGGGATGTGGTTTTCTGAATGCCTGGGTGGCCGGCAGATTCATGGTCATGGTAGAGGGAGAGAATGCAGGGGCAAAGATTAGGGGGGACATAGATGCACTTCTTATAGGTGAGAAGGCCATTCGTGGATTGGAAGGTGGAGAGACAGGAGCGAAGGAAAGCAGGAGTTGAGGGGTCGAGTTTCTATAGGATATTCAGAGTGGTTTGATCTGTTTTGGTAGAGTCAGATAGTTGGGAGGTTAAGGTGGCATCTACGAGGTTAACGAAGAGGGGAGTAGTGTAATGTGATTATCCCCGGAGGCATCCATGCCATGATCAGAGCGGTGGGAGAGAGCATCAGGCACTGCGAGTTGAGTTCCAGGGATGTGTTGCAGTTGTAAGTCGAAGTCAGCTAGATCTAGGAGCCAGCGGGCCTGTCAGCGGTTCAACTTTTGGGCTTTTCTGAAGTAAGTGAGGTTCTTGTGATCGGTGAGGACACAAACAGAGTGGGTAGCACCCTGAAGGTAATAATGCCAGGTTTTCAGGGCACGAATGACTGCTAACAATTTGCGGTCATAGATATTGTAGTTGTGCTCTGTAGGGGAGAATGATTGTGAAAGATAGGAGCATGGGTGAGATTGACCATTATCATCTTCTTGTATAAGGACTCCTCTGGATGCTACTAACAAAGCATCTGTGGCAATGGTGAAAGGTTTAGTGATATTGGGGAAACGCAGTGTAGGTTTAGATAGAAAGAGGGTCTTCAGCTGTTCAAAGGCTTGGATACATGATGTGTCCCAGTTCCATGTCTGCATCTTCTTGGTTAAATTGATTAGTGGTCGAGCGATGTTAGAATAGTTGGGGATAAACTTCCTATAAAAATTAGCAAAACTGAGGAAAAATCTAGTTTCCTTAACCATTTTTGGAGTAGGCCATTTGGCAATGCCGTCAAGCTTGACAGGGTCCATGGCAATAGACCCAGGTTTTACTACCATACCTAGGTAATCCATTTCTTCTTTATTGAAGGTGCACTTTTCTAGTTTTAGATGTAGATCGAGTTCTTGCATTCAAGTGAGGACTCTTTTGATTCATTCGTCATGGGTTTGTTGATCCGGAGAAAATATCAGTAAATTGTCCATGTAAATTACCAGCCATCTCTCGGCTATTAGGTCATGGAAGGAGTTATTTATAAAATGCTGAAAGGTGGCAGGTGAGTTAGACAGTCCAAAAAACATTACAGTTGGTTCAAAAAGCCCTTTGTGCGTGATGAAGGCTGCCTTCCATTGGTGACCCTCCTTTATTCATATGTTGTTGTACCCCCATTGTACATCGAACTTGGTGAATACTTTGGTGTCTTTCATCTTGTTCATTAAATCAGAGATGAGAGGAAGTGGGTAGGCATTGCGGATGGTGTGTTCATTGATGTATCGGTAGTCTTGGCAAGGTTGTAGTTTCCCATCCTTCTTTTTGATGAAGAAGAATGGTGATGCTTGAGGTGATTTGAAAGGTTGGATTTTCCCAGATTTCAAGTTCTCATTTAGAAATGCTTTAGTGGCTTTTTTCTCGTTGGGGTTAAGGGGATAGAGTTTCTCAATCCATGGTTTGAAGGATTCTTTAAAGTTGATCTTGTGGTCATAGGGTCGGGTTGGTGGGAGGCAATTGTCCACTTCTTGGGAAAATACTCTAGAGAACGGTGAGAACTTTTCAGGTAGAGTGACCTTTGGTTTATCTTTCAAGGCCTCAATAGCTAAGGATGTCAAAGTGGTGGCATTGATTGCTTTCAGTGACAAGAAATATTTCCCTGCCTTCTTCACTCAACTCATAGAGGATTGTCATTGTGCCTTAGTTACTGTACATATTAATTGTTCTTTGAGTGAACAACATTGAAGATAATTGAAGAAATGACTTGTTTCTTCCTTGGCCATGTTGACATGTTGTGGTGCCCTAGTTTGGCATAATTGGTTTGCACTTTTCTTTGTTGTGGCATAGACAGAGTAGTAGTCCTTAGACTGGTCGGTAGATAGAGGGATGGCAATGGTTCATCATTTCCAGTTGATGGTGGGATTGATATCTCGAAGCCAAGGTGAGCCTAGGATGATATTATTGCTTCCACACTGAATGACGATGAATTCTACCAGTTGGAACAGCCCATTGATGTTGAGATAATGGACCACTTTGTATTTGGCCAATCCTTGTTTGTTCACCGAGGAGTCGACGTTTCGGATTTTGATGGGACTGGCAAGTCATTGAAGAGGAATTCAATGTTTTTTTATGAAGCTCTAGTCAATACAATTGATTTCTGCCCTGCTATCGATAAGGGCATAGGTGGAGACGCTTTTCTTTTTGCTCATGGAGACCAAGAGTTGAATGGGAATGTTCAATAAATTTCAATTTTTGGATATAACTACATTAGTGTAAAGACATTGGGGAGACACTTGCGTCGATGGTGTTCCTCATTCTAAAAACCCTTTACTACTTTAACCGTTGCTTCACTTCCCTTGTTTTCATCTTCACTGTTGGTCACCTCTTCCAACTTTGGAAGTTTTTCCTCTTTCTTGGTGACACAAGTCTTCTTTGTTTGTGGAGGGGAGGGAAGTGGTTTGAAGGTGGTACATTGAGCGCTTGTATGCCCAGGTTTCCTGCAGCAGAAGCATAGATTGTTTTCCCTGCATCACTTCCTTTCTTTGGGAGTTAACTTGGCAATTTTGACTCCATCTACGTCCATTGCATTGGGATCTTTGGTGTTTTCATATCGTCATGGGACATAGTATGATTGTGAACAGGATTTTCTCGAATGTGAGGCAATTTGGTCAGCTTGTTCATTCTGAGAAATGAAAGTTACAGCTCTCTTTTTCCAGTCTGTAATCTTCTTCAGTACTTTGTCCATGGTATAAATTCGTCTCATGATAGTCGTCAGTATTGCTGCCACGTAGTAGCCAATGAGGACCTGTTCTTCGGTTATTCCTGCATTGGCTACATTAGTGTCGAAGTCAGTGTTGTATTCTGTGATGGAGGGTTCATATCCTTTCTTCTTTGAACTATACTCCATTCTTGTCATCATCAACCATTGGATTGCTTCATTGATGAGGTCATGGTGTCAGAAGGTTTCTTTAAATCCCTTCTGGAAATCCAAGAACATTCCCATGTTGACTGTCCCAGTGGTGGCATCATAGGCTTTAGTCCTAAAGGTATGAGCCCAAGTGGCTGTGCTTCCCTTAGTCATATATGAGAGGGTGAAGGCGATTTTCTTAGCGGAGGTGGTGTAGATGTCTTCATTCACGTTTAGATAGAAGATGACAGTTTCAAGCCACGGGATGGCTTTCTTGTAGTCCTCATCGAAGTGTTCAGGTGTATTGAGTCAGAGTTCGACTGGTTTGTGAGACATTGATGCGGTGGTAGAGGTGGTAGGGATGGAAAATGGGAGAGTTCAAGGGACAGAAGAGGGAAAGGGCGGTGTAGAGACTCTGGGGATAAATGCCTGGGCAGATAAGGCATGACTTAGCTAAGTAGCAAGTTGGTTGCTTGCTGCGTCCAATGGAGTGATGTCTTGGTCAGATTCCTCATCAGTGGGGGAAGAGCTGGATTCTTCAGATAATGCTTGAGCTAGGGCATAGTTGGTTTACCAAGAGTAGATTAACGGTCGTTGTGGGTGGCGTGGTGGTTGAGATGTTGTGAAGGGTGATGTGTACTAGATAGTACTAGACGCTGTTGATGATAGCTTTCGTCTTTTGTTACACTTAGCCCAGGTAGGACTAAGTGTAGCCCTTGAGATCACTAAGATAATGGTTCGAAGTTGACTTGGTGAGTGTCAAGTAAAATAGAGTCTGTGGATATGTAGTGTAACCACTTAGTGATCACCTTAGCATTGGCAGGCTTGAGTGGCTTGCTGACTAAGCAATAGTGTAGGGAGACAGCAAGCAAATATATTGCTTGTGTATAATACAATGGCAGAGTATGCACAAGGGAGACGAAAGCTAGAGTATGGTATCGAAGGTAGGCCTTTATATACCTATGGATGCTGTGCATGGACCATGCTGTAGGGCAGGTCTGCTATGAGTTGGAGTGAGTTGAAGTATAGTGGCCAATGGCAAAATATGAGTGACAACAAATAGAAAGTGCTGACAAATAGTAAATGAGTCAAGCTGTGCGTGGAAAAGAAGAGCAGAAAGCAAAGCACAGTTGATGATGTAATGTGGGAAAGGATGAGTCAGCATGTAAGGGTTTTCATAGTGAAGAGATAAGGATGCGCTTTAGTAGCGCTTTAGTAGTACAAGTAGAAAAAGTGTAACAATTACACTTTTCCACAAATGACATCCTTCAGCTCCATGACCACTGTGTGTTTTTGGAATACAGTTCTCTGAATTATTCAAGCCCTATGAAAACTTTACTTGTTCATTTGGAAGCTGAACATTGAGAGGGAGGAAGTGTTGTGAATCTGTGCAGACACTCATATGATTTCCTCTCTTTTTGTTATCTTATCTTATCTTTCAGATCATGTGATCATTTCACACCTTCACATATTCACAAGGTCACATGATACTTTCACCTTTTCACTATTTCACCTTTTCACTATTTCACCTCTTCATATAACACCTGCATGTTCAGGGTCATACTTCTCTTCCATTCTGCCACACCATGCATTTAGCAGGTGTTGTGCTTCTTACCATGCACATTAGACATGGCATGCTTCTTCTTCATCTCTGCTGGCTTCTCTTCTTCCCTTCCATTTGATAAAAGTGCAGCTTTAATCTTCATTTGCTTCTTTACACACACACTGCTTGGTCTGTGTGCATGTATTAGTAGTATATAAGAGACTGTGTTTTGGCTGTCATTCCTCAGCCTAATCTACTTGGATATTTGCCTGCAAAGAAGTGAGTCCACTCAAGATTACCCTCTATATCTTCATCTTCCAGTCCAGCCAGAAAGTCCTGTAGCAGTGATCAAAGACATTCCCCTATCAAGAAATATGAATATTATCAGTACATGATATCATTCCAGTTTTAGGTTTTTTAGTGCTTGCTTGTTTGCATGCACAACAACACCAGCCATCTCATAACCCCTTATATACAGTTACAGGAGGGTCTAGGGTATACAGACAGTAAGGTAGGCTATGCTAGGATATAGGGTAGAGTTCATGAGTTTGCAGCTAGGCAAGCCTTAATGTAAAGATAAGGCTAACCCTGTAGAAGATTAGAAGTGCAGGGTCAGCTAGAATGAAGAAATGGAAGATTGATCACAAAGTGTGAAAGATTAGGAGAGGGATCATGGCAGAGATCCCATCAAGGGTTCTGCTGTGTCTTAACTGATCGATCAGGGATAGGAGGTGTGGAGGAGGCATGGTAGCCTATAGGTATAATCGAAGATTAGGGAATCGGTGACATTGTGAAGATGTGAGGAGAGATAAGATAAGATGTGATCATGTGAAAGGTAAAGGGCGTGATAATGTGAAGGGACAGAGGGTGATCACATGACCAGAGAAAAGAAAAGATAATCATGGGATTTTAAAATAAAATCCCATTTCATAACAGCAGCATACCAACAATTTGCCCAGATATTCTCCAAGAAGGCCACTGATTACATACCTCCCAGTAGGCCATATGATCACAAGATCAACTTCAAGGACTCCTTCATTCCCAAAATTGGGAAAGTGATGTGAAC
>JBBPKD010000739.1:0-15188 GCA_038089075.1 Singerocomus inundabilis
AGAGAGAGAGAGAGAGCCCTGCACCCTCCCTATCGATGATGATGCACCTCCTATCACCGCACCATCATGGGCAACGCTATCTCGCTCCTCCGCCATGCATTCGCGGAACTCCTCGACAACGTCCACACGCTGCACGCCTTGAAGACACGCATCGGAGCAGCACCAGGTCTCCCAGTCGAGTGCCCGACCCGTTCGTTCTGGATGTCTCCGCCATCTCCTATCGCACGGCATTGCTCCGCTTTGCCACCCTATGCGGACATCGTCATCATCGGGTCGGGCATCACGGGAACATCGGTCGCAAAGACACTGTTGGATCACACTCACCATGAGGGTAAACTCCCGGTGCTGCTCATGCTCGAGGCGAGGGAGACATGTTCTGGTGCAACGGGAAGGTAAGCGCGTGCTGTGTGCGTCGTGCGTCTCGAACCCATGTCGGGATTAGGAACGGCGGACACATCTCTCCACCTCTCTATCACGACTATGTAATTCTACGACAAGACCATGGCGACGACACGGCGCAAAGAATGATCAAGTTCCGTCTTGCGCATCTCCATGCGATGAAGCGTGCTGCAGAGGAGGAAGAGGTACTAGAGGCATCGCAGTGGCGTGAAGTCGAGACCGTCGACGCATTTTACAATCGCGAGCTGTTCACAAAGGCCAAGGCCAAGGTACAAGGGTACCAGCAAGCCCTGCCTTTCGAAGCATCCCACCATCAAGTATACGAATCTGCGGAAGCGATACAGGTGTGTATATCGACCAACTGTTCTGGCAACAGATGCGTGACGGAGTGGTGTGCAGAAGTACAATCTAGCATCAGACGCTGTGGGATGCATCGCATCCGGTGCTGGTGCCCTCCATCCGTACAAGTTTGTGACAGGCATCCTTTCTAGACTGTTGGCACGGTATCCTGACAAGTAAGTGGTTCAGCACTTGACGTGGTGGGACTAAAATCGCGAGATAAACTCTAGCTTCTTATTGTGTACGAGCACTCCCTGCACGTCCATCACGGGACCTTCAACGTCAGACCCACTGTACACCGTGATGACCCCAAAGGGGCCCGTGAAGACGCCTCATGTGATCCACGCAACGAATGGCTGGGCGTCGCAGCTACTGCAGCCAATGCGAGGCAAAATCATTCCGTTCCGTGGGAACATGACCGCGCAGCGTCCGGGACAGTCCATACCTGCGGAGACGCTACAAAGGTCATTCGTCTTTTATGAAGTACCTGTTGGCTTCGACTACCTCACGCGGCTGCCAAACGGCGAACATGAATTCATGCTCGGAGGAGGGTTCGCGCAAGAAGGCCACGAGGGGTACGAGGCGGCCGCAAACGCGGACGACAGCAGGTACAGTAAACGCGTTAGCGCACACCTCGGTGGCATCCTGCCGAGATACTTTGGCGAGGATAATTGGGGACGCGAGGGACAGCCATCCGGGGGAGACACGAGCGACGAGTGGTCGCAGGGACGGGTAAAGGCGAGCTGGAGCGGTATTCTTGGCATTTCCGCGGACCTGCTTCCATGGGTCGGTCGCTTGCCGTCCTCTGTTTGTGGGCGGCCAGCCCCTTTGAGCCGGGGGGTGTCGTCAGAGCAACAGCGCAAGGACAAGGCGTTCATGTCTGCAGCCCCCGGAGAATGGATTGCAGCAGGGTACTCTGGAGAAGGGATGGTGCATGCATGGATGAGTGGCAAGGCGCTCGCGGAGATGGTTTTGGGAAGAGAGCAAGAGGAAAACCTTGCAGAGTGGTTCCCGGATATCCTGCGAGTCAGCACAGGTAGGTGGAAAAAGGCGACGCCTGAAGCGTTGCTTGATTTTATCAGTCGAGATTAAACTTGTATCTTTTGGATAATGCAAAAACTTATGATTGGCGCGAGACACTTGAAACACACAAAAACCCACGAAGCAACTGCGCGCACCAGTCCGACTCTCCCCTACTCACCATGGACGCTACACCACCCAGAAATTCGACAGACTTGAACTGGGTCAACGTTGGCCTCGGCCTCGCCTTTATTCTCTTCAATGCCCTCATCTCCGCCACCCTCAACCTTGGCGTCGGGAGCGCACTCATCACCTCGGCATTTCGCTGCGTCGTGCAGCTCGCCATCATGGGTTTGGTCCTACAAAGAGTGTTTGAAACCAATAACCCATGGGCTGTTGGGGCCATCGCATGTACGTTCTTTGCAGCCACACCACGTCGCATGTGTACCTCATGTATCGTTCATCGTGCCACGAACAGTCGTGTTGAACTTTTTGGGCACGTTCGAAGCCGGTACGTCTGTCGTTGCGTGGATGGGTGTTCGGCCCCCGCCATGCGCTGATGATACGCATCTCCGTAGTCGCCAACAAGTCGAAAAAACGTCACGACAATATGGTGTGTCACATCCGTCATCCATGCTGTTGAACGATGGTTAATGCGAGGGTCTCTTTCAGTTTTCATCCGTCCTGATATCGATGTTGGGCTCGACGATACCAGTCTCGATTATCGGTGCCCGATATGCAATGTCTGTGATCCCCTTTTGGACACCAGAACAATACAGTACGCCTTATCGTACTATACATTTAACGAGAAAATGGGCTGATGTTGCCCTGCAAATAGTTCCCATGGTGGGAATGTTGTGCGGAAATGCCGTCTCAGGTGTCGTAGTGACGGTCTCCTACGTCTTGAAAGAGATATAGCACGTATCCCATGCACTACCTCCCTCTCGTCCTTCTCTCGCTGTGGCAGCGTCTGACGACCCCGATCCTCTAGTGACAATCGAGACAAGATCGAAACCTACCTCTCGTTTGGCGCCTCTCGCTTCGAAGCGTGCTTGCCCATCGCCCGCGAAGCTCTTCGCCTCGCGCTCACGCCAACGATCAACCAAATGAGGTCCGTCTCTTTCAATTCTCTTGTCTGGATCCAACATTCCGCTCAATCGTCCTTGTGTCCGATTTTTGGGGCCCACTGCGTTTGTGTGTGCAGCGTCATCGGTATCATATCTATACCTGGCATGATGACCGGTGCCATCCTTGGGGGGTCCTCGGTCGAGCAAGCAGCGAAATTGCAAATGATTATCATGTTCATGATCTCGGCATCGACAGCGCTCGCCTCGATCGTCACGACCGTGATTGCGCTCTCCGTTGTCGTCGATAACGAACACCGCGTCCGACCGGACCGCGTCGACGTCAGAGAACACGTCATCTGGCGCGCGAGGAACTGGGTGTTTGGACAGATCGTAAGTGGGGTCAGGAGTCTCTGGGAGGGGTGTCGCAAGGTGGAGCAGCATGCGGGCGATCATAGGCAGCCACTGCTTGGGTGACTCGGGACGAGGTCGGCGTAGATCGACTTTTATCTCTGCGGGGTAACTCTATTTTGTGTGCTTTGCGATCATTTCTAGATAACAGTACTTGTCGCGACACAGACATGCTGAATTATTTTACCTTAGATCCCTGAAATATATCGGCGGCGACGATGATCTCGAGGGATAGTTGTGAGCACCCTTGTCGCGGCCATTGGCACACGGCGAAGAGCATGTAAATACCGATATACGCAGAGGACGATCAATGAAATTAGTATTTGACCCCAGACTGCATCAGACCAGTGACCAAACCTGAAACACCCTGTTTAAGCGTCATCCAACACAGCGTCGGGTGCGATCCTGGACTTGGAGACCAGATCACAACACCTACGGTGATCAACACGACCAGTCGTTTATCGGACATGCGATCCTCCAAGGCCCCTTAACTGCGGTCGACGTTGATGAATGTGAGAGGATCGCCCCTTGCGATGCAAAAAATTAAACTGTAGCGCCAGCAGATGGCATACAGTGCGGAATTTCGCCCACAAAAAGGAGTGGAATGACCTGTATCAGTTGGACTACGGATGAACTGACCATTCAGATTGTTGAACTCCCATGATGCAAGGGCGGATATCAGTGATATCGATCGTTGACCATCTCCACGCTTGGCGGCTAAAGCGCCAAAAGCTCGGTGCTGGGGCTCGCCTCAGCTCAAATAACCAAACTTGGAGAGAATTCATATTGATAGTAACTTCTAGGACTAAGATTAATCTCGCGTGCTTCTGCGACGACAAAATGTGGGGGACGGAAAAATAGACTACGACCTAGGAGGACTGCCAGAATCCATACAAACACAAGATAGTCGCGTGTGTTCCGACAGAAATTCCGCGTAGCCTGTGGTGTGTACCTCTCAGGTCTTTGTCGCCACGACCAAAAAACGAACCAGTCGCGTCGTCCAACCGTTACACGGACGCCAACTGGCGGCGACCCAGCGTGTAGCCACACATGATGATGAGCCCATCCAAATCCATCCATTCGTCGTGGGAGTCGTTCCACATGACTCTGCATTAGAAAAAAAGGTGATCCAGACAAGAAGCAGATCTGGGGGGATGGTGATGTGCACCAGCTGCCACAATGAGCTTCTCATGCGACGGGCGGGCAAAAGGCCTTGCGCTAGTTGCTATGGCTTCTACGCAGTGGAAGCAATGGCGCATGGAAACAGACAGAGCACAGGGTGTGGCTCCAACGACATTGCGTGAGGTGCAACAGCACTCCAAGCGAAAAAAAAGGGGGATGGGGGGTGGGACACACCGTAACGGCGAGCAAGGAAACGAGGGAGAATGACGAGAAACGAGGCGGCTGGATATCAATGAGTGGACGAAAAAAGAGGTCCACGGGGACGCAAAGCATACCTAGTGGACTGGAGAAAGAAAGAAAGAGGAAGCCGAGGCCCAGCATGGTGGCTAATGAAGTCACGTGGTGCGACCCGACCAGATGACGACCATTCGGACTTTTTCGCGTGTAAGAACAAAAATAAATTGTGTTCCTGGGACAAATGCGGAGAGTGACGTACATCAGATAAATGGTCGGAATTACGGACATATTAATTTTGCCACCAGCCCCGTCCTCGTTCCATGCTTCAAAATCTCGGTTTGATGACCTTGGCCCACTTTCATGTACTGTACTCCACTTTTCTTGTCGCGCTGCCGTAGATACCTGCTTATTGATATGTAAACGGGATCCCCTCGACTCGGTATTCCCCGTGGAAGGCAACGCGGCATTTTCTGCTCTGCCATGCTGTGAAGAATTCGATCAACGGCAACCACAGCACACAAAGTCGTGCAAAGATACTGTTCCTGAGCCGCATGCAGAATGCAATCCGGATACGAGAACAGGGCTGTAAGTACAGCTTGAAATGCAAATCCTCTTTGGCGTGATCGGTGCATACCGTTCAGTGTCCATAGGGCGAACAACATACACCAAACTGCGGGTGGAGCGCACGAGGCGGACCTCACGCACTGCTGTGTCTCTTCCGTGATACCTCGTGCCAGACAAGTTGCATATGGCTGCAGCTCCATCCCGCCGCAGTGCACCCAGAGCGGGCGATTATCGCCGGCTCTCTCCGTTTGAGTGTACCATCAAGGTCAATGCACCAAACCCTGTTCTGCTCCCTTACGGGAGCACCAGAGTGACTCGACGCGTCTCCAACGTCCGTTGGCAAGCGGGTCCAGACCCAGTCCTGTGCCTGGATAGCTAGACCTGGATCGGAGGACCCTCTTGCTCGAGAACTTGAGGAGTATACGGCATGAAACTTGTCCTTGAGATAAGCCCTGAACGGAATCTAAAAACGCATCAGGTAGTCCTCGACTTTTGAGTCCATCATGCACGAACCTCCTTTCGTCACTAGTACACTGCTGAACCCGTATCCAAATCCATCCACTCGTCACGGAGACCGTTCCACATGACCCTGCATTGAAAAGAAAAAAAAAAGTAATCCGGACAAGAAACGCGTCCCGATGGGTAGAGGGTGATAATGAGCACCAGTTGCCACAAGGGGTTTGTCATGCGATGCGGGGGATAGGAGGCCTTACGCTAGTTGAGTGGCTTCTAACGGAAGCATTCTAGCTGTGGCTCCAACAGCATTCCACACTAAAAAAGGGGGGACGCACACACTGCGGGCGGGGATACAGAAAAGGAAACGGGGAGAGGGGAGGAAGTGGTTAATGAGAAATGAGAACGATCCAATCAAGGCTGCGGGAAATCAATGATTGGACGACAAGGAAGTCCACGACGATGCAAAAGCACATCTGGTGGAAAGTGACGGAAATGGTTGGAGAGACAAGGAGGAGGACGCTCATCTCCAAGAGTAGTGCCATCGTCTCTGTCGGGTCAGGCAAGCACCTTGCTTACATGTGGAACGTCGTACCAATCTATATGCAAGTACATGCTGAGGTACCTCAAGGCTACTCAGAAGATGAAACAAATCACCGAGGAAAATGACCTCGTCCTGATGGCCACGATCGCACGCTATGCTTGCGCCTACGAAGCGATTGCTAAACCAGAGTGGTGGGACAAGCCAAAGAGGTGACTGTTCCCTACAAACTGGCGCATACACGCACGTCTGACAATCAATTAGCGCCGGCCCTATCGTCGAGCGAGGCACTCACATTTGTGATCTCTCTCATTACTTTGGTGGTGAGGTCGACATCTCCTCCGTAACCGCTTATTCGCTCGATTGGGATGAAAATGCCGGAAACCTGTCCAAGATGGCCATTGACGAGAGCAAGATTGCCCTCGAAAACAAGATCCCGCGTGTCACCTCTGCTACCTGGCATAGTTCTTCTACTCCGGACCCATGAGGTCAATCATACTCTGCACGCCTCATTGACAACACAGGAAACACGATTCCGGCGCAGTGGGATCCTTCACCCATGTCGCTACCTTCCAGGGACACAATTACAGTTGCGAGCTGGAGGCCCATGCTGACGGGTACTGCTTCAAGTCAGTTAGATCCACAGAAATGAGTCTGACCTGCTCACCCTAGTTCCCTAAGCTTGTCAATCCACATGTCTTCTGTGACCTTGCCGAGCATCATGGTGGTTAATGAATGCCACGGGGTGCGACTCTGATCAAAAAATCGGTTGTTAACCGAGTGCTTCTGAGTGCTTTTGAGTGCTCTGGACCAGTCAGGACCACTTCCGGGTTCACTGAACCGGGCCGCCTCGGCCAGATGGTGCCACCCTTGCTGACAGGCATTGAGGAAAGGCCGGGGGAAAGTCGTACGTTGCAAGGCTGGGCAAGATCTTGGATTATCGGCGCGATGCTGAAAATACCCCCGAGATGGGACTTTTCAGGGCCGCGTCACTCTCTTACGCGTTCGTCCTAGGTACATATTTATTTTCGTTTTTAAATGCGGGAAAAAGTAGACGGACTTACGGGTATTGAGTATATGAATATTGGCCCAAGTAAATCCGCCTTGGATCTTGCCACTGACTTCAAATCCTCATGCATGGCGTAAGGTCGCTCCATGGTTTGAAATGTCGGTTTGATGATCCTTGACCCACCTTCATGTACTCCACCTTTCTTTGGCCAATTGTCGCACTGCAGTAAATAAATAAATGTAAATGGGGTGTTCTCCCTCGAATCGGCATTCTCCGCCTTGCCATGCTGTGTCCCCGCCGCACATCAACGGTAACCGTACGGCAGTGTGTACAAAGTTTTGCGACGGTACTCTCTGTTGTTGAGCTGGATGTAGAATGCGATCTAGAAGCCTGTCCGAGTGTGTGGATGAAACGAAAACACGGCATACACGACACCCAGGCATGGCGGTGGACGAAGCACAGCCCCCCCTTGGTGCGTTCGACGCATAGTATTGCCCATTGAGGGCACAACATATACTAAGCTGCGGGTGGAACGCACGAGGCAGACCTCAAAAACCCCGTGCACCGCTGTGTCCCTTTCGTCTGCCCGGAGTTGACGAGTTGCACACAAGTCTTGCACAAGCAGGTATTCGGTTGCTCTGATGGACCATCGTCTGAGTATCACGTTTATGTGGCCTATCTAAATGGGGATATTCCAACCCTCCTTGGAATCGAACCTGTCTGTTGCGCGAATCGTACTAGATTAAACGATCTTTGCGTCCCTGCACGGACCTCACCGGTTTTATTTTTATACCCGGAGATAAATGGTCTGTCAGACAAAAGACGGCGACAAGCATGCAACGGCATAGCATCTGCCACGTGCTGTTCTTCAGTTTGGTTTGCAATCAGCGGAGCTTCATCACATCCGAGTCCCTTTCGAGATACACAAGTCCATGCAGACTAGCTGAAACATTGTCGTGTCTCTTGAATGTCTCTTGCTTTTGCTGCATGCATTTTCGTGTATCTTGTTTCTACGTGCAACCATGAGTGCGCGGTTGTCGGAAGCTTTTCTAGATTTGCAGCGGACTGGGGAGCATCAAGAGGCTGATACATAACTGATCATCAGCCGAACTTCAAATCTGTGACAGACATAACATAAGAACTGCATGGCCCAGGTGGTGTAGGCACTAGCTTGGATTCGCCGCGGCGGAGCTCGTCCGATGAGTGCACTCGCCACATAGACGCGTGTTGGATCCCACTTAAATAACTCCAATATTGAGGCGAATAGAGGCCGCTGGCTTGCACCTGTCGTGAATCGTCCCCCACTGTCGTGCTGACGTGAAATAGAGTTTGAAAGGGAACAAAAAAAAGCTGACGAACTATTTTTTTTTCTTCGGTAATCTCCGCGGGCTCCATCATGTCGCAATGCGCCTGGAGCAGGCGATTATCACTAGCTTTCTCCCTTGCGAGTGTACTATCAAGGTCAATGTACCAGACCTAGTTTCGGCATGTCTTGCGAGAGCATCGGAGTGACTCGATGTATCTCTAGCGTCCGTTAGTAAGCGGGTCCCAAACCCAGTCCTGTGCGTTGTCGAGCGCGGATCAGAGATCCCTCTTTCTTGAAATCCTGGGAGTATACGGCATGAAACTTGTTCCTGAGATAAGCTCCGGACAAAGTATAAGAACGCGTCAAGTAGTTCTTAAACTTTGACCGGTATGCATGGACCTCCATTCAGCGCACCGCTGAACACGTACTTTGTCACTGAGGGAGACCATCCTCCCCTTCCATACATTCCCAACTCCGGGAGCTACTATACAGACCCCTCGCAGACCCACACAGAGGCACCGACCGAGGAATCCAGTGTTCTCTGGCCTCTGGCTTCATCGGCTGGGGGTCTGGTCACAACCAGTACGGCTGATGCACACTGATGATTTCCCTATTGACAGCATATTAGCCCACCCGCACGGAATCTCTCACGAAGGCAATGCCTCACAGGGCGTGTTCATACCTGAGGTGATGACAGAATCCATTTCTTCCGTTCCTGTCGGTGTGCCAGCTCTCACCTGCGGACTCGCTGGTGGCTTGCCTTGTGCTCTACCACTGAATGGTTCCGTTCACTCCGTCAAACAGCACCTCCGCACTCATGGCCACGTGTATGCGCACCGGCGGAATGTGCAGTGCCCATGGACAGGATGTCTAAAAACCTTGCAATGGATGAATATTCCCAGGCACATTCAGTCCACGCACTTGGGAGTCCGATATAGGTGTTCAGGTTGCGGCAAAGCGTTCACCCGGCGCGAAGCGTTGGCGAAGCACACCACATTGTTGAATTGTGTTGGTCAGTGCTTGTTTTGGCGCTGAGACGGCCGCACTGACCCACCTTTTTTTTTCAGGCACTCCACCCATGGGTGCGTAGGGAAGGAGTTTACTCAAATTGCTGTACTTGGTATACTTGTGAGATGCGCTACCGACGTTCAATCCATTACTGTATTCTCGGTGACATAAGTGGAGTCCGCATACAGGCTGATGTCACGACGACTTGGCTGAGGGTAACGTGAACGGCGCGACCGTCGCGCGCAAAGTGTCCCTTGTCGCCCATCACAACGAATACCATTTTCAAGGTACAAGGCGTCCTTTTACACCTATTTAGTATTGCGTGACATGACCATGAGTGTGACTCGATGACGCAGCAGTGTACAGACAGGCACGTGATAGGGCATCTCGTTTCACTACCATCGCGACGCGCTCCTCCTCCAAGCATCCTCGTCGCTTTCCGCCCACTCCCCACTCTCCAGTATGAGGACATGGGCATCCTTGTTTTCAACAGCATCCCACTCGGGATCTCTCCGTGCTGCGACGCCATCCGTCGCATCTTGACTTCAACACTCGGAACCCTTCATCTGGGGCGGGACAGTGCTTCGTGCTTTTGCCCATCTACTTACTAGATATACCCCTTGCTCCCGTTTACGCTCCCCAAGCCCAGTAAAACGCATAATTACGAGTCGTGTGGAACACGAGCCGAACCCATTTTGCTTGCCAACTCCATACCACGCGCGATTAGGATGGTTTAGAGAGTGCTTACCCGAATAAGACTCTCGATTAAGGTGTTTGCATCTCGTGTCGCAGCACGGACATGGAGTGATATCCCCTGAGTGGAAATCAGGCTGCAGTATAAGGGTGTGATGTGATCACACACCGTAGATCCCGTTTGGCCTCATTGATATATGAGATCCACGGTTAGCAGGTATGTTGTACACGTTTCCCAGAATAACTAACAACGCAGGAAGGTGGACTTGGGGGTTCTCATCCCGGTGTAATAATGATCTACAGTTATTCTTGTAGGAAGGGGGAGCAATATGTTGGGATCTATACCGACAGCAAGGGGGTATCCATTACCTTGACCATCGACGGCTGTACAACGTAGTGCCACCCTCCCGACCAATGCACACAACTTTGTCAGTCTGTTACACACTGCAGAGAAACATTTGCATTGCTGTACCATTTGCACTCGAAGGCAACCAAGTGAGACACCTGCCACAGTTATTGGGGGGAAGGACTAATTATACCAAGAACAGTATTTGATGTCGGATTCAAGAGCCCTGATAACCGATTTATGCCAACAGTGTGACACTCCTGGCCTCGGTCATGCCTTCGCTTTGAAAGCCATCTTATTCGTCGAGAGAGAGGTCCGGGCGAGAACTGGAGACTGCCTCTGCTTCACTCCTAAGCCACCTGAATGGCAGGATTGATGTTGTCGAGCATGGGCCGGTAGGGTACCAAGTCCTCTCCCGTGACACGCTCTCCCTCGATATTCTAGAGAGGAACGATGGCGGCTTGTATGACGAGAATTGTGTCTTTGTGGAGAGATCCTCACCGAAGTTCTCCGAGAGCACGAGTGGGATCGAGGGATCCGGCATCCTCTCGAAACGGAGGGTCTGACTAGAGTGTCTGACGTGTTATGAAAACGGTGACATTAACGGGAGCGATTATGCGAAACAAGTGGCACTAGCTTGAAGGGCACACAAAGACTCGGAGATGGCAAGGAGAAACAAACGAAAGAAGAGGGGGGAAAGGGCAGAAAGGTCTACCTCGCAAGAAACGGGGAAAGGCAGAGAAGGGAAACTATGGTACAGTATCTTTCAGGTGACGATCTGGCACTCGAGGGCGATGTCTCTACGATACTGATGGTACTCGTGCTGTATAAGGTGGCAAGGACGAGGTGTGGCACAGGTTGGCAGGGTGCACGCGTAGTCCTTTACATTAAAAAGAATTCTGTATACACACGACCAATTGGCTATGCTAGCTGTTCGTCCGTCCTTCCAGAGTGGGCTACTGTACCATCTCATGTCGTCATCATGCTGTACGAGCCACTAGGGTAACGACCGTGCAGGAGCCCTTCTCTCTCCATTCTCTCAGTGGATGTGAGTCTTCCTTTGTGTCTCTCATCCTCTGCGCTCCTCTCACTGTAGTGTGGTCGTTGTCCTTTTTCCATCACCCATGCCCACTCACCCTACACAGCGTCCTTCAGGGCCATCGTCACGTGATCCGTCCTTGACGCCTTAAGGCGTGCACAGTTTTACATAGACTCCAGCAGACTTTAAACTCAATGAAGCGTTTCTTTTTCAAATGGCGCGCCTTTCTGCTCCTAAGAGTCCGGCGTTGTCTTTGTTGTAAGCTTGTTGTACACCTGGAAAAGCAATCTTGGCCAAAAAAATACAAAATGAGAAAGTGAGAGCTTTCGAACCATTCTGATCATTTTCGACCATTTTTCACACGAAACACACTTAATTTTTACCTGAATACACTATGCTTGCGAGGCTCCTAGTCGGCAAACGTTGAGTGTCGTGCGCCCGACGGGTGTCGTTGCATCTGATGCGGATCTGTCGTCCTGACGTCTAACCATGTGTCCTAATCCACGCCACGCGAGCGGCGCCGCATGTCCACGCGTTTCTCCGTCGTAGAATGAAATATCATTCGTATGTAAAGCGGGGAGTAGTGGCTATCTGCATTCGGTACTGCGCTGATTGAATGGCGACTGTACATAAGGGAGACACGAGGTGCGGACCAGCCAAGTGACAGGTTATTGATGCGGATGGTATTGCGTGAGGCATGTTATGAGTGCGCCTACGCCGCAGGCGACGAAAAAAAGCCAATGAAGCCATGAAACGGGGCGCAAGCGGCGAGGACGCAGAGAAAACGCGCGACGAATAAATAGCGAAGACTGGAGACGGCGAGAATGAGTTGGTGGGATGAAAATGAGCTCCACGATAATGAACGCACCATGGTACAGGGACTCTGCCCGTAGTGCGGTCGCAATCTGCAGTGGTCATGCGCGGCGCAGGTAAAATCCATGTCCTGTTGGATCGGAAAACATATCATATTCTGTGTTCCGCGTGCGGAAGCTATGGTTCCCAGAGAAAGCTATGATAGCTCTCGCTGTGGAGGAAGCCAGTACACTACGTGTACAATGCTGCATGGGATTGACACGACTCGGCCTCGTGTGAAACTGCCAACATTGAGCTTCGAAGGTCATGCAGTCATGCACCACCAGCGTTGTGAGGGATCGTAGTCAAACCGGTCTGACAAGGTTAGTCATTGGTAACATTCATCAAGTGTTTAATAATGGATTAGGAGGCGCACAAGTCCCAAAAAGTCCCTTTGAAAGAGATCCAAAGTGGGTGTTACTGTCCTGTTCCACGGCTGTCGTTATACCATTTCTCTGTCAAGTCGCAGATCCGAGCTAAATACACCGGAAGCGAGTCATTGAAGAGATTTTTGAGCAAGATCAAATGAATGTTTCAGCCCCCTTGTATTTGATCTCATCTGTTCAATAATATCCGTGCTCGATGAAACAGCACTTTTGGGCACAGCACTACTGCTTGGGATGCCTGTTCCATGTTAATGAGCTTTCCATCACTCCGCTAGGGTGATGCTACTCGCCATGTTAGATCTGACGGCTAACCTCCATTCTGGTACGGGTACGCGAACTCGTTCGGGCCAGGATCAGGTCCGACGGATAGTCAAGAATCAACCAATCAATAGCGCAGCGTGCATCTTCCACGCGCTACGCAACTTCGACACAGGATGGGCTTGTTGATGCCGTAGACCTTCGAGAAGCAAGGCTTCAAGTACATGATTTCCTTGCCATGATGCCGTTCAACCTTCGATCCTCGCTTCTCGTCTCTTTCGTGTTCAACGTGCCAAGTATCTAGATCGCGCACGACACCCCTCGTTCTTGCATCAAGTGCAGCGTCAGCTTTCGTCAACGGAGTGTCCGAATCAAATTCTGCGAGCTCCACTAAAGTCAAATTCAAAAGTGGGCGCAAAGTCGGGCTTCTGCACTGCGAAGCAGTGAAAGATGGCTAGCTCCCGTCGGAGATAACGTATCACTTCAGCTAGGCCGAGGATCAAGTGGGCTGAAATATGTTGTTGTACCAATATCTTGTTTGCAACGTGTTAATCTGGGCTCCGAAGTCACGGAGTGACTCGTGGGTACTGGAGTCCTTGGCCACCTCAAGCACCAGTACCGGTCTGCCTCGACTTTCATGAATTGTTGTTTGCACATAACAGAAGCATTCGACTTACCATGCACCTCGAATACGCGATCATCACGAGTTGTCGCCAATTAGTCAAAGCCGCCTATAGTTCAGTCTCTTGCAATGACACCTTGTCCCCGTACAGGAACCAAATGGTTCATATATCAAGGTGAGGTCAGAGCCTCTTCTGTATTCCCCGCGGGTCATCGGCGCCGTCAAACCACACGGTGTATCGCATGGAACACAAATGTGATCTGCAACAGGACTGTGGTAACAAGCATGTCGTGTTAGGAGGGAGTGGAATTTCAGTTTCTTGCGTCAGTGCTCTCAGATCATGCGATGTGCACGGAACGGGTGGACGTACAAGGGTATTGCCAATTTCCTCCATCAAAGCTATACGATCGATACGCCAAACGTAATCCCGGCGTATAGCGCAAGCTGCTAATTGGTCAGTATGCAACTAGACATCCCTCTACAGATACAACGTACTTGGTAAATGGACGGATATGGATCCACAGCGAAGCAACAACACAAAGACTTGCACATGCGCGGTGTGCATAACACGGTGCTGAAGCGTGCCTGAGATATTCCCCCATCCTCGCAAACCGCATGTATTCGCTATGAAACTTGCCCACAAGAAAAGTCTACTGTATAAGAAAGCTTCAGGTTATGGGATCCTCAATATTCCGTCAAGCATGTACGAGCCTACCTTCGATACTACGTACTCCGTCTTTGAGGAGGACTTTCCGTCCGTCTTCACTTCCGGGAGCAATACATGGCAAACAGATAGCCTGACTGAGGAGTTCACTAACTGGTTTGGGGCCCCGCCGGTCGAGGGCCCACTCGCAACCAGTAAGGCTGATGTGCACCGATGGTCGCTCTGCTGACTCCTCGTCAGTCTACCCGTACGAAACCCCGGACGATATCATACAGAACGTGCCTCAAAATGGAGCAAACCCCGCTGTCTCTGTCAGTCAAGTAGAAGCCACCTGTGGTCTCGCTGGTGGCTCGCCTTGCACCTTGCCGTTTGACGGTTCCGCCAAGTCTATTAAATTTCATCTTAGAACGCACGGATATGTGTATCGGCATCGGGATACTGCACGGTGTCCTTGGACAGGATGCGACAAAAGCCTGCAATGGACCTCCATGCCTCGCCACATTTCGTCGGTTCATATGAGCTTTCGCTTCAAATGCTCGGAGTGCGACAGAGCGTTCACGCGACGCGACGGATTAGCAAAGCATACCGCATTGCTCAAGTGCAAGGGCCGACGCGTGGAAAGCAGGGAACAGCTGATTTAGGTAGAACCACGACTATACCGTGGTGCTGGGATTGGATTTTGTCTTTTTTTGCTATCATGTATTACCATTAGTGCTGATATGGAGTACTTGTTCATAATCGATCCTTATTGTACATGCATTGAAACATTCGTGTACTGACGGCGATAATGTGCATCTGACCCCGGGACGTTGGTTGTTTATACGGATATGTTCGCCAACAGCCACTGGTTATGTA
>JBBPKD010000740.1:0-15164 GCA_038089075.1 Singerocomus inundabilis
AGAGAAAGATGTCAACGATTGCACTTTGAACCTGAACATTATCATGCCACGGGTGTCGCTCACCCAAGCTATCAGAGAGTTCTTTGCATACGACCCACCGAATCCAATCCCCACCACTTGACGGATGCTGACAAGAATCACCCAATCCTTCTTCGTCCAGAAGAAGGTATCTTCCAAAAAATTTCGTTGGAGATCTAAAAGAAAAAAAAGAGTGGAGGGAGGGCCGAAACGCACATATCTTCCGGGGTGCTTACATCCACGACGTACATATTGATGAAATAAAAATAAGAGAATGGGCCGGAGAACATTGTCAATAGCATTCCTGGAGGAGTACCCAGCCAGCAAGCCAATCTTGGATATACTGTGATCCGGTCTCAGCAACAAGTACGAGTATGAGGTAGGTCTCCTGCCGTAGCAGGAGGATATGTGGCTTAGAATACCGGACTCGTTCATGGCTGGAGTAATCGTGAGCAACCACGGCAGTCGAAGGGAATGCACACATACATAGGATGCCCTCTACTAGAGCAAGTGTAGCAACCACACTGGAAAAATGCCGTTCAATTTCGGGGCCACTGGAGAGTTGCAGAGGGATTGAACTCCTCGATGTGAACGTCACTGGATTACCGTGTGATGTATTGTAGAGCCCGCAGACTACGGGTCGTATAAGATTGATAAAGGTAGTGAAAGGAATCAGGGCTGCCAGTTGGTTGCAAATACGACTGGAACGAGGAGTGTCTCTGTCGAAAATTTGAATGGGACGCTCGATAGACTGTTGACTGGTCAGCTCATCGGGAGTCTCCCAGTAGTTTCATGTATCGCCCGATTCTGGGAGGACATGACCGGGGGAAAGATTACTGGCCGGGCGAGTTGATCAGTCACTGATCCAGACGCAAGGCATGGGAGTAAGACGTGACATGCGTTCCACTGCTTCCAAAATTAACGCCACGCAACACATATGTACTTAGCAAGCGTAGTTCAAAAGATAGATAGTGTTGCACTATCGCCTTCCAACGACCACATGATGCTTCCTTGGAGGGCCTAACTACAAAAGTGGTCAAACATTTTAATTTGATGGTGATCGTTCACGTATAGATGCACAGCTCGAAAAGAAAAAAAAGGATGAAATTAAATCGCACGACTCGTCTCATCCAATCAGTTCCCTCATTCTGTGAAACACGTGTACCTGCACCATAGAGCCAACCATCCTCTCTCCTCCATTACGAACGGAATACTGACCAAGTAGGCGGACGCTCTCATATCTGATTCACACTCTCGAGCTTCTGGAGAAAAACCATCGGAACGCAGCAAGCACAAGATCTTTCCAAGCTCATCAGAAGCTGCCGAAAGCTACGGCGTTGGAGACAGCAGGATTCACAGCTTACTGGATGCAGAAGTGACACTCGCGATGTGAAACCCGCTTCTCGATGTGCTGGAGCAAACGGCACGGAAGTGGAGGGTGAGAGGACTGATGAACGTAACGCGGTCGTGCGGTTGAGTCCTCGGTTCCCTCTGAACCTTGTTTTTTTTAGCGTGTGCACAGCAATCGGTTTTCGGTTGGCCGCGCCATGGCCCACAGGCAACCCTTGCCGAGGTACTTTTTTTCCCCAATACCCACCCAGTCAAACAGTGATGCTGCGACACGTTTTACTAGACGAGATCATCATCGTCATGCGTGGATTGCCAACGGCCTGAAGACGAGAGAAGGCCGGGAAGCATACACGGGTGCACAACCAAATTCTCTCCTGGTTCCAAACAGATACACTAAAACTCGAATTCTACTGTTGGCCACAAGGTGGACACGAAACGGCGTACCCGATCGACCTCCACAATCGATCGTAGTGCGGTATTGCCTCTGTCTACCTTATCAGCCAGATGTGTTACAGCCCCCTCGAGGATGCACGACCGAGGGAAAGCAATAGAGCCCCAAACAAGCAGACGCCCTGGAAGCCGCGGCGGTCTAGTAAACAAAAAGGGCTCTCAAGCGTCTGAAACGTCCCTCATCGGTGGTTCCAATAGTTATTATCGTGTACCATATATTGCGTGCGACGGACAGTAAATGAGTGCATATACTACACTGATGTGATAGTGCTACACCTCCGCCGTCCTCGCGAGTTACATCAAACCCAATCGATCATACGTTCATCATTTATCGGCTATCCCATGTACATCTTTTATGCTTCACGTGGTTTTCGATACCTGTCTGCGTCTCTAACGAGACAGAGCAGTCCACTGCTCACAGGCGGATATAAAACAGGAGCAGTAGCATCGTGTCAATCGTCGCCGTCAGAATACTTCCCATGACGATCGGCGATAGTAGTCCCGCGTTCGACACGATCTTAATAGTGCCAACCCTTCTCCTGGTTGTGAGGGATCAAGGTGCACGCCGGACTACACCGCGACCCTCCGTCAGTTCCCAGAGTTTGCGGGAGCTGGACGAGTTCAAATATGTATCCTCACCTTGCTTCAGAGGGTCCACCGACGCGGCGACCAGGCTATTTAACGTCGCACCACCTATGAAGGAAAATCCAATGCAAATGCCAGCTATAAAACATGTCATGCAAGGAGTGAACAAATGATCAATAACAAAACGACCATGACTCGAAAACACGTATAAAGCATCAATCCTGCGCTCGTCGTGGACGCTGCCACATTCAAGTAAGAGATCACAGGACGCAACAGTCAAATGAATGTCCAGATCGTCCGAAACTTGCCCTTCTGATTCGCCACCGCCGCCGCTGCCTACATCTGCTTCCATGATAGATTGTCGTGTGGATTGTTTGCAGTAGAACTGACGCAAAAAGCGGACGAGGGGCCGAACGACCAGTGTCAAGGCGACCGCGTCGCTGATAGTGGTAATAGTGAGGAAGAGAGCCGTCTAGAGCCAAAAAGGTCAACGTGCATCCACTCGGCCTGATACGAACACTCACATCTGCAGGGGTCAGGCTGTATTTAGATGTCTCAACCACTAGCCATGCGATCGCAGCGTGAAACATGCACACAAGGATATGTGCTCCACACCAAGCAAGCCGCCAATTGTGAGTGCCATCCAGTTTCCGTGTCAGTATAAGTATCTCCAGTGGTTCGAAGATGAGCAAGGGTGTTGTGATTCATAGTTCGAGACAGACATGGTGGTGGTGGTATGTACCAACAACCATCTAGATGTTTTCCATGTTTGTGCGATACTAAACTTGGACTAGTGTCACATCCCCATCGACGGCCCCAACATCGTTCACGCGATCCCCTATGGAAATAGCATGTATCCGACTTGTTTTCAGTCATAAAAAACATCGCTCGTACCAGTGGAGAGTCCCTGAGTGACTGGGTATTGATATTTGTATGCCCTCTGGTTCGTTTAGGCTGAGAGTGAGGCTCTGATTCGCCTCTAGCCTGCTCTGTGAGACCCCGTTCGCGAGGAATCATTTGGCTGGAATTTGTCGTATTTCGGTAATCGGGAAAGTAGAGATTTATAGCATCCTGCAGGGTAAGGCCCTTTCGATTCCGTATTTGTTGTTTCTCATGTTCTGTGTCAGCTTGTCTGATATGGCGATAGAGAGTTTGCTCACCAAGTTGTTGGGGGCAGTCGCCTTTGTGGTTCTTGCACACACAGACAAATAAACGCACTAATAACGGCCCTCCTAGAGAATTGCTTGAGCCTGGCATCGGCGAGATAAAAAGGATTGGACTGTGCACTACAGATGGGGTCAAAGTTTTATACTAATCTACACTTTGACGTGATCTCGATATCTCGATGCTTGAGGCTGCACATTGCGATATCGCAATGCTCAATTGCATGTCGGACTGCTATTACAATGTGATCCACACACAATCTTGGTTATGTCGTGTCCGATTCAATCAGATATGAGCAGACAAAATTGGCTTGCCCACAGCCGCACCCAGCACCTCCGATCTCGCCATGTCCAATTCTTACAAGCGTTCACACGCTGTAATACGACACTGTACACCAAGATTTACATCTTTGAAGAGGCATATCTACACTGCTAGGAGACACCACAAGATTGTGGTATGTCTTTTACAGTGCCGAGCATATCTTGTCGACTCATGTCACACGAAGGTCAAGCAGCTGCATGCGAGCGGAAATCCATACGTTGCGTTGTAGTAGCTAACTCGTAGAGCTGCAGAGATGAAACGGCCATGTACAAATAGTGCCAAACGTCTTTCGTGTCACCCTCGTATCGTCCAGTCATGTCAAAACCCCGCAATATTCCTACTATCACGGCGAGGACAAAGATACTTCTGTCGTAACCATTGGTTTGTAGACTCCACGTCTGGAGGATTCTAACAGTCAAATAATGCAACAAGTGGAACTTCCCTTACCGTGACCGGACGTGTAGTCCACTCAACACTCATGAATTTCACACCATGTCTACAAGAGATCATCCAAAGGCGCGAAATTAACAATCAATATTTCCTTGAAACATTTTAGCCAAAGGAGGATGATGTCAACGATTGCACTTTGGACCTGAACATCACCATCCCACGCGTGTCGCTCCCCCAAGCTATCAGAGAGGTGTTTTTTGCCCCAATCCCCACCCCCACTTGACCAATGCCGACAGGAATCACCCAAACGTTCTTCGTCCAAAATAAGGTATGCTCCATCGTCTTCCAAAAAATCTCGTTGAGAACATCGTACTGATTACGGTGCAGATCATACCTGGAGACGATTCCAAGATTCGCATTATCTGTCCAGATGTCTGAAAAGAGCAACGGGATACGACCATTGATGCAGATGTCATTCAGACATGCTGTTGGGGATAAAAGAAGCCAGATGTCATCGACTTCGAAAGTAAGTCGAGGAAATTCGTCCTGCACTGGAGCACTTTTTGAGTGTGCGGGTGGGCGCTGTTGGGAAGATAGTCCCCCGATGGTAGTGGTGAAAGGTCAATAGTGAAGTTCTAAAGATGTTGGTGACACAACTTGACTTGATGAGAATACAGCTTACCGAAGGGACTTGACATTGGGGCGGCGTCGATGGAAGAGGACTGCTTTCCCAGTTCTGAATCTGGTTTCTAGGCTAATTTCAGTGAGAAAATCAGCAAAGGAGCATTGACCTCTTTTGGTGAAGCATCCGGTGCCACCGGTGTCGCTTCTTAAACTTCTGGAAAGGCAGTAGTAAGATGGAAGAAAACTAGACAGCCCGACAACAAGGCAGAGTGTAATAAACAAGATTGTGGACAAATGCTCATTATTTCACCAAGTCGTACGACACGAGGCTCTTGAGAGGGGCTCAATGGAGGGCTAGGAAGAGGTGCTAGGATGCATAGAGGAGGTACACGAGGCATCGGGCAAGGCACACTGGAAGAGGTTAGTGGGTGGTTTATTTTCGGTTGAGCGGGGTCTAGATAAGGTGTACCCACGCACCAGCCTTGCCACAACAGCAACTCAGCATGCACGCACGCTTCGATATCTAGTAACCTCAAACTCACATTTTGCACCTTGAAGGTTTATTCTCTCTGAATCTCTTGTCTATGTATGCCATAGCCTGGTCTCGACCCCACGAATTCCATCCTTGTCCACCCAGTCCACCAATCTTTCTAGGGTTCGTTCTCCCCTTTCCATGTTGTCACGGTACATTGACAACCTCAACAGGTCGTGTCAAATCGTTGTCAGGTGGTGCAGACCACTCGCGTAAGTCTGTCTTTGCTCCGCGATTTTGACACCCCTGCTGACCCGAATCTTCTCCATCCAATAGACTCATTTCGAGTCGTCGTGTCAACTCACCGCGTGTGCAGCGCATACCATCCAGTGTACCACTTCTCTTACTGTCATTTACAGCACTCTGATACCTCCGACTGCTCTCGACGTTCTTTGCCTTACCTTCTGCGTCCAGGTGATCTCCGACTGGCCCACTACCATTACTTGCCACATTCGTCCCGTCGTCGTCGTTCCAGTCACCTGTAGGACCCTGATGGTAGCTCTCGTCGTTGCTTGAATTAGCCACATTGTCGTCTGGCTCGCTCGATTCGCTTCGACCTCGCCTAGGTGAGTCCTCCTCAAACCTGAATTCCACGTATTTGCCCGCCCGTTTCAACCTGTTCTGTGGATTCTCAGGTCGGTATATAGTGTTATTGTCACCATCCGACCCACTGGATCCATCTGTCTTACAATGGGTGTGTTTGGTGTCACAGCTCGCAGCTGCTTTCTACTCCCCCTCAAACTTGATCCTCAGGGGCTCGATCCATTATTGTGCATACTCGCTAAGTGGTTGATGACTCAGGCAAGTGATCCGCCTCGTTGTCTAGCTCTCCCTAGCACTCATTCTCTTCGTCCTCACCCAACACCATTAGTGTGTTGGCATCACTTGCTATTGACGCTGTTCGTTGTTCCATCGCCGTCGCCATCTTGTCTACCACCTTTTCTCCTTCTCCTCTGTCCTTGACCTCGCCCATATTGTCGTCTAACCCTGTTGTGTTGTCATGTCCCTTCCTGTTATCACCCCAATCGACCTGTATGCCAGTGTCTTCCGCCTTGTGTGGTGATTGCATAGATTCCCCTGGTCAACACGCTTTGTTACTATCCTCTACATTTTGGTGGAGGCATGTGGTCGCCGTCCGAGGTGTGATGACCGCCACAATTGATGTCCATCGTTGACTCTGCGCACACCTTGATAACTCTCTCCCTTAATTCACATGTCTTGGCCCATATTAAACTGCTTGGACGGTGGACCATAAGTAGTGGAGCCATGAAAAGGATGAGGAGTAAGGGACCTAATACAATCCGCAGAGTAGCCAAATTTGCTGCTAAGTAGTTGTGGGTTCCATTCTTAGTCTCTTGTCTGTCGCTACCGGCGAGCATTCTCATTCTCGCTCCTTTGTATGGTCACTATTATCTTTACATCGCCTTCTTGGCGTCCATTCTGCAAGATAATTCTGATTGAACCGGAGCACAGCGTTTCCTAACTCCCAGGTTGCATGCTTCTCGTTGATATTCTATTGACATGCTAGCTGGCTCGCGCAAATGCATGCATTCACCTAAACATTTTCATTCATGACTGCTTCGTCTTGACAGAGCAACTCCGCAAATGACCTGGAGAACCACGATCATTTCTGACAACTGTGATCTTTGTATATGGTCATCGACAAGTATGTCATAGCGTGAATGGCCTAAAAAAATCTTGGCAATCAAGGTGATGTCTTATAATAACCTGCGGATGCCTGCACACTTGTATTGTAGTATGACAATCCACATCTGTCGACAGAAAGAATAATCACTAGGTACGAATGGAGAGAAAAGGTGCGCGATAGTTCGTGTCGGAGGCGTCCCTGTATGTTAGTGATGCTTACGGCTGCGCATACGCTTGAAAACTCCAACAACTTGAAGCGTAAGTTTGAGGGAAGGAAAGTACTGACATCCATCATAGAAGCTGTGTGATTGGCCCCTCATCTTATGCCAACCATCATTATGGCAATTCATAGCCTTGAGGACATTGTGGACTATCTGTGAAATTCATTGTGTAAATCAAGCAATTGACCTTGACTTGAACACATGTGAAATGTGATCACCGATGGTGACGGCCAATGAGCTCTGCTGATTAGTGATTTGCATGGCCTGGCTTGGAAAGCTCAGGGCTTACTGAAATCTTGAGCTGAGCCCCGACAAGGGCTCAGGGCCGACTCGGGGCTGGCTTTGGCTTAAGCTGTGGCCTGGTTAGGGATGAGCACGGATACAGGTAACCCGCGCTGATACCTATACCCGCCGGTACGACCATTGCCACCACCACCAGCCGTGTGATAAGTCGACCCAGTCGAGCTTATGGCCAATGTCACAGCACGACGCCGCACCGACGTTGATCGCGTGGCCACTGCCACCGTACAGCGACAGTGACGACAACATGTGCGTGGCCATGCCACCACACAACGACTCCTGCCGCGTGGCCAATACCACGGTGACACGACTTACATGACACGAAGGACGACCACGACCGCAACGTGTAAGTGGCCAGTGCCACCGCACGACGACGACAAATGTTGGACCAACAACAGTGGCACGACACCAACGATGACGATATGCCAGTGCCACTGCACAGTGATGACGACGTGATAACGAACACATGCCACAACGAATGTGTTGTCACCACACAGCAACAACATTGACGATGTGCAAGTGGCGAGTGCCACCGCACAATGACAATGGCAATGAATGCCGTACAATGACAGCGACGATGACATACGTGTGGCTCATGCAGTACTCGTGCTAGTTGGCACATTACCCTTGTCAGAGCCCCGGCCTGGGCCGGTGTCCAAGGGCTTTCTGTGCCTCAAGCCGCGCCACGAGCCTGAGAAAGCCCTTCTAAGGGCCTGGCTCGGGGCCTAAGCCTGAGCCATGCTAATCACTACTGCTGATTGGTAGTTTGTTGGACAGCAGGAATAACTAGCCATGATCTACTCGTAGGTGCCTAGTAGGTATGAAGGAGTACCAGCGAGGCTCAACATTTACAAGGATACTTTCTATGGCATCATTTTCCCACCTTTCTCCTGAGTGTATGTAACGTCCTATCACACTCACAGCTTTCAGGCTCCGTGCCTTCTACCAAATCCTTCACCACAATTTAAGCTCCTGTGTTGCACACACGAGAGTTATCTGTACATTTCATTGTTCCCAACAAGTCACAATGCAAATATTTAATATGCCGAGGAGATGTAAAGTATCCTTGAATCTCAAGATTGAACCAGCGGTAATCTCCTCATCCTCGACTCTCACTCTTGAGTTCTTACTAAATCATCTGACACTGCAGCTGTTTCTCTTGTATCAATTATGTCCGACTTGGCGGTTTTACAATTCAAGCTTGGTGACTATGCAACTCGTAAGCTCGCTCACATCTTCAGTAATAAATCTCAGAGACAAACTTAGTTGCTTTGGCCACTGCCATTATATATGATTATGGCAAGTGATGCTTACTTGCATTCTATTGTTCATTCTGTAATCACAGTTGCAATTCTACCACACTAGTCCTCACATTTTCAAGAGAGGTGTGACACCTTGCATTCCACATCATACCATTTTTCATGCCAAAATATTCAAAGATAGATTATGTTTGGGTAAAATTCAATCAGAAATTATCACCAAAATACTAGGCCACTCATAGTCCTACTACAGTGCCGACCACCCTGGACAAGCATTTCAATAACGTTCATACTGGTACATCTAAAGTCACAGTGATACTGTATTTCAAGTAAACTGACTGTTCTGTAGGTCCGTTATCTTGGTCTTCTTTATGTTATGTATGTGTATTTTCACATTGATGCACAACAAAGTGAATAACTAGTAATGCCAACTACAAACACAAGTTTTAATGGCATTAGTAAGTTCAGAGCTAGATAGGAGACTAATTAAGCTGATACTGAATGCATTCCCATCAGATTACTTTGGTCCTTAGTCTGTTGGAGTTTGTTTTTTTTTACTTTGTGGTTTGTCTGCTGTTAGTGATGATGTTATGAAAGATGTATGGACCCCATTTAAATGAAAACCATCTTAATAATAGTTCTATAGGTGTAAGTGGATTAATTTACTGCCTTCTAACATATTGGATTGAGACATCAATATTCTATAGGTACCATCTCATACATAATAGGTGGCTGGACATTTGAGGTGTTTTATAATGCTGCTGATTGTGAGTTATTACTTATTGTTACAACTTTTCTCTCACTCTTACTTTCATAGACAATACGCACTACTCGTCTTCACCACTCGTCTTGTAGTACGCCTTCTCCCTTTCTTTATCCTCATCTCCGTTAACCGCATCTTGCCACCTTTATGCCATCGTCTATACTTCTCACTTCTGCTCTTCCATTCCACGTATAGCTTGGCGCAACCTTGGTCAATGTTCATTCTTCTATTGGTAGATATACTTAGCCTTCGTCATGACTCCGCATGACTCACTTGTGCCACATGGTCCGTGTGCACTTTCCCTATGTATATAAACCCATGTACATGGTATCTATACCTTAGCTTTCATCTCCCTTGCATTACGCATTGTACCACTGTACTCTGGCAATATCAGTTGCCTCAAACTCTTTACACTTCATCCTTCGTGCCTCAAGACTACGTGTACAATGCGTACTTAGGCAATGACTCGGGTTACGCTACGTGCTACGAACCCTTAAACCCTCGTCCTCAAACTCACTAGTTAGACATCGTCTAACCCCAAGGGTCTATGCTTGTCCTCCCAAGTTCAAGTGTAACAAAAGATGAAAGCTCTAACCATCGCGCCTAGTTTCAGCTAGTGCGCATCATCACACACCACGTCCAACCCTCAGCGACCCACTGTCAACCCCTTCTGGTCCCCCAGAACCACTCGTGCCCTAGCGCAACAATCGTCCCCCGAAGAATCCCAACCCTCAACCCCTGAGTCCATGGATTCCGATCACGAGATCACCCCATCTGACCAACAAGCGGAGCGTATTATCACCGCCCTTAGTCATGCACTATCAGCCCACGCCTCCATCCCCAGAGAACCCACACCACCGTCCCCTGAACCCAGACACCGACATCTCACCTTTTCCCCCACTTCCACCTTTACAGAACCAATGTCTTCTAAACCAGTTGAATTACGCCTCGGGGTCCCCGAACCCTACGACGGCGACTACAAGAACTCCCGATCCTGGCTTATCACCGTCATCGTATACCTAGACGTCAATGCAGACGTGTACAACACCCACGCCAAGAAGATCGCTTACGCGCTCTCCCACATGACCAAGGACTCAGCTAAGACTTGGGCTGACAACTACCGAGCCAAGGCCTATGACCCGGACACCGGCACCCTCAGCATGGATACCTTCGCCGACTTTGTCAAAGCCTTCTGAGCTACGTTTCACCATCACGACACCGTGACTAATGCAATCCACTGGCTAACCCACAGTAGGATGCGTTACAACCCCAAGAAGAAACAATACGACCCCAACATTAACCAATACAATGCCACCTTCTCCAATAAGACAACAGAAGCGGGCATCACCGAGAACCATGTCCTCATTGGATACTACTCCACGGGAATCCCCATTCCGATCATGAGAAGAATCCTTGCAATGGAAACCGTCCCCGAAGAAATAGAACAATGGAAGAAACACGCAGTATCTTTCATTTCACAAAATGAGTGAGCTAACCAAATCGCCCAGCAAGTCCACGGGACCAAGGCTCCGTTTATTCATAAACAGACCCACACCAAAGACCCGGACGCCATGGATGTGGACACCATCAAGATTAAGAAACTTACTCCGATGGAGCGGAAGAAGTGCCAAGAACAAGGTCTGTGCTTCCGATGCCGAAAGCCTGGGCATACCAGCGCCCAGTGCACCGCCTTCCAGGATACGACTCCTCCCCCTTCACGAACGAAGAAGACTTGGACTACTACGGTAGAAAAATTACCTCTCCTCGAGGAGGTATCCGACAGTGAGGATGAAGACAAGGGGGGGGCGAGAGTTAGCGTGGTGAAGGGTTTTTAAAAGGGAGAACACCAAAGACGCAAGTGTCCTCCCTCTCTATCGTTGCTTCTGTACTACCAAAGACCAAGAATTCTATGAATTTACCCATAAAAGTCTGTACTGCAACCAAAAGCGTCAACACCCATGCCCTCGTTGACAGCGGTGCGGAAATCAACTGCATCGATTGGGAGTTTGTATGAAAACACAAAATTCCCCTCCAACAATTAGAAAACCCAATTCGAATCTCCAACATAGACGCATCATCAAACCAGAAAGGATTGGCTAAGTTTCAAACTACCCAATTCATCAAAATAGGACCATTTATACACCAAACACGTTTCATCATTATCAACTGCGGAAACAATAACATTATTCTAGGAATGCCCTGGTTACAAAGGCACAACCCCAAAATCGATTGAATTTCCAAAACCGCTGCCTTATGAACAACCACCGACGACACCAAAAAATATGAACAATTCCGTCAAGACTACATAGCCACCCATAACTCCCTCCTCTCAAAACGAAGACCTCCCCCACGACACATCCACATGGTCAAGGAAGAAAGCCACCACTTCCTCAACTATCTACAGGCCCAATCCTTAGAAGACGAACTAGAGAGAACCGTAGCCAGAGCTGAAGCCTCCGTCCAACGCATCAAACGGATAGGACAGCGGTTTGTTCGAGCAACAACCTCTACCAAACTGGCCATCGACGCTCTACCCACCAAACCGAAAATGGAATTACCACAACAATATCAACAATACACAAAAGTCTTCTCACCTTCCGAAAGCAATCAAATACCCCCCATCCGGTCTTACGACCACGAGATCAACCTCAAAGATTCATTCAAACCTCGGATAGGAAAACTCTACCCCCTCAACGCAGAAGAACGATGAACCACAGAAGAATTTATTCAGGAAAACCTTAAATCAGGAAAGATCCGACCATCCAAATCCCCTCAAGCATCCCCCTTCTTCTTCGTCAAAAAGAAAGATGGAAAACTACGCCCATGTCAAGACTATCGTTATCTAAACGAACATACCATTCATGACGCTTATCCTCTACCGCTGATCCCTGACCTCATAGATAAACTCAAGGATGCCAAGATATTTACAAAGTTCGACGTCAGATGGGGATACAACAACGTCCGCATCAAAGAAGGACACCAATGGAAGGCCGCCTTCCTCACTCATAAGGGACTATTCGAACCCACGGTGATGTTCTTTGGACTCTCTAACTCCCCGGCTACCTTCCAACGGTTTATGAATGAATCTTTTCACGATCTCATCGCAGAAGGATGGTTAGTCATTTACATGGACGACCTACTAATCTTCTCCCCAGATCAAGAGACCCACGACCTTCACACAAATCGAGTTCTTCAAAGAATGAAAGAACTTTGTCTTCACCTCAAACTCAAAAAGTGCGACTTCAACAAGTCCCAGGTCGACTATTTCGGCATGGTAGTGAAACAGGGATCCATCGCCATGGATCCGGTCAAACTAGACGGTATCGCCCAATGGCCCACCCCGACCACAGTCAAGGAAACCCGATCATTTCTAGGGTTTGCCAATTTTTACCGAAAGTTCATCCCGGGTTATTCTAACATCGTCAGACCCCTCATTGAACTGACTAAGAAAGACCACCACTGGAACTGGACACCCGCATGCCAACAATCTTTCGCTCAACTCAAAACCCTCTTCCTTTCTAAACCGGTACTCGCCTTCCCCAATGTCAACAAACCATTCACCATCGCCACGGACGCCTCTCTAGTAGCGTTGGGAGCCGTACTCATGCAGGAAAACGAACACGGCCAACTCCAACCCTGTTCCTACCTCTCTCAGTCCTTCTCACCAGCCGAAAGGAATTACAACATCTACGACAGGGAACTACTCGCTATCATCCGGGCCCTTAAGTCATGGCGGCACTACCTAATGAACAGATCCTCTCCAGTACGAGTTCAAACAGATCACAAAAACCTCACATACTTCAAAGAGGCTCAAAAACTCAACCGACGACAAGCCAGATGGCTCCTCGACCTGGCAGACTTCGACCTCCAACTAGAACACGTACCCGGATCCCAATTATCCGCCCCAGATGCCCTATCCTGCAGAGCAGACCACCATCCCTCTCCCACGGATAACCAAGACGTAACCTTACTTCTGCCCACACTCTTTATCAACCTTGTCGACTCCCAGCTCACTGATATCCTTACGTTGGCCACGGCATCAGATCCCACCGCCCTGGGAATCCTCCAACAAATAGAATCCTCCTCACCGGCATTCCTCCGATCCCGCCTTTCCTCCTTCCAGGCAGTCGATAACCTTCTCCTCTACAACAACCGCGTCTATGTACCACCGTCCCTCCGTACCACTATCCTTAAAAATCATCACGATCACCCTTCAGCCGGTCACCCCAGCTTTCTGAAAACTCGCGCGCTCATCACCCCCCACTACTGGTGGCCTGGCCTCGCCACCTCGGTCAAATCCTACGTCTCCTCCTGTACTACCTGTCAAGCAAACAAAACGAACACTCATCCTTCCACCCCCCCTCCGACTCCTATTCCCTCTTACGCCACCCTTCCCTTCCGACAGGTCAGCTGCGACCTCATCACCAATCTCCCCGTTTCCCACGGCTTCGACTCTCTTCTGGTCGTGGTCGACCACGGCCTTACAAAGGGGGTAATTCTATGTCCCACAAAGAAAACTGCCACTGCCATAAATATCGCCCAACTGTTCTTCGAATCCGTATATAAACGGTTCGGATTATATGATAAACTAATTTCCAACAGAGGACCCCAGTTCGCCTCTCAATTCACTCAAGCCCTGGGAAAACTCTTGAAATACAACCTAGCCCTCTCCACCGCTTACCACCCCCAAACCGATGGTCAAACTGAATGAGTCAACCAAGAAATAGAAACTTATTTACGAATCTACTGTGGTAACCACCCCTCCTCTTGGACTGAGTCCATCACACAGGCGGAATTCACACACAACCATCGACCTCATTCCGTGACAAATAAATCCCCATTCTTCCTGATAATGGGATATGAACCATGACCCATACCCAATGTAATCTCCCTGTCAAACTCTCCGTCAGCTGACCTTCATGTTACCTCGCTAATATTAATTAGAGAAGAAGCCCTCTGTTGCGAATGCAAGAGAGCTACACTGCCTCAACTATCTCCATGGTCCTGTCAGGCGACCTGGCATCATTCTATGGGGCTGAACCAGAGGGAAGGGATTTCTCGTATGGCTATATCCAGGTTGCCACCCTTGTAAGCTGTTCGTGGGTGCCACCCATAACAAGGGTGCCGCTTCTAGTGCTACCACATATTCTTCTACGGCACTACGGCTCGTAGGACTAGCTGGAATAAGATAAGACACAACGGTAGTGAGAACCTAACTGTGTCGCAGGTATAACATCATCTTTGACCGATGACGTGGTTTTGAGTTACGTAGATTAAGATTTATCTTCTGGATAACTGGATGACTAGGCCGAATACGATGGCGTAGTCCTAGACTGGTTAAATAATGGTAAAGCGAATGTGAGACGTACTGCAAGTCTTCGAGGGTTTGACTTGACGCGTGATACGAGTTTGGTGGGCTGGACTGGAAGAGGTGGAGGTTGGCTTTATCTCCAGACAACCTCACTCCCGGGCACCATTGCTGGCAGGCGGGCGAATAGTCGTCGCTACTTGCATCTTAACTTCACTAGGCCACCTATTGC
>JBBPKD010000741.1:0-15149 GCA_038089075.1 Singerocomus inundabilis
GGCAATGCTGTAGCCAATAGTATGTACAATAATTCATCTCACCAACACTAAGCACAATTCCCACATATAAGTGCAATATGCTTCATGTATTGAATTGATATCAAACATTGCAATGGTTTATTCACTCTGTTACACTATGCCCAGGTAGGACATAGTGTAGACCTTCTGTGACTTGTCTGAGGACATCAGGACGAATGGGGGCCTATTGTAGGTTGTTTAGTGAGTGAGAGGATGGTTCTGCTTAGCTAGAACCTGAAGGACTATCATCGTATTGCTTAATATTGATAGGGGCCTGGACTGAGGCTTGCTGAGTGATTGAGGACCATGAGGAGTAAGGAGGGAGGCAAGTGACTATATTGCAGGTGTGGAATATAAGATACAATGTGTAGGGCTACACAAGGGAGCTGAGCCAACAGTGACTGGGACTGTAAGTCACATAGATAAAGGTAGGACAAAGCTAGAGTAGTGCTAGCTAGGGCTCAGGTATATATACGTATGGCTACAGTGCACAGACCATGCTGTAGGGCCAGTGTGAGAGGTATGGGTAGAGGGATTACTAGGTATACATGTGAAGAGTATAATGGAGTGCTGTCACAGACAAATCATGAGGGAGATGGTGAGAGTTCCATCAACTAAGTAAGGTGAATATTAAATGAATAGAACAATGAGGTGAAGGTGACTTATCAGGGTATGGAAGAGAAGATCAGAAGGAAGAAGCCCTGATAGTATTAACAGGATTCACCAGACAGGTGACTTGATATGACTTGAGGGAGGCCAGAGGGTAAGACTTGAAGACACAAGACACAAGGCACATGATAAGCACATGACAAGGGTTGAGCTGGTCTTGTAGACATCAAAGGTGCTGAGAGTCTTGCACAGGATGAGTATAGGGCTAAGGCCAGGTTCTAGCAGTGTGGTGGACAAGTAGGTGAGTCCAGGGGTTGATGGTGGAGGAGTCATATGATGGGTCACATGATTGAGAGTACTCTTGAGGTCACATGGCTTGCATGTGACAAGAGACGTTGCAGCGAGGTACACAAGCAAACCTAGAGAGAGCTAGGAGGCAAGTGTAGCAAGGAAAAAGGGTAGCTAGGGGAAGAATTGTAACACACTCACTGTATCTATGAGAGCTGCACATGGATCATGCTATAAGGCAGGCCTGGTTGTAGTCAGAGTGAGTCATAAGTAACTAGGCCAATGGCACAATGTGAGTAATGACTGTTATGTGTAGCCCAGGCAGGACTGCATGTAGCTTTTGAGATTGCTAAGACAAATAAGATGAGGAGTACTTGGTTAATATCAAATGAATGAGAGTAGTCAGATACATAGTGTAACCCCAAGGGATTGCCTTAGCTCTTGCAGGCTGGGATGGGCTTGCTGACTAAATGACAGTGAGAGAAGGCAGCAAGCAGTTATATTGCTTGTGGATAGTACAATGGCAAAGAGTTGTGCAAGGGAGATGAAAGCCAAGATATGGTATTGAGTGTTTGCATTTATATACCTATAAGAACTGCACATGAACCATGCTATAGGGCAGGTCAGGTCATAGTCAAAGTGAGTCATAAGTAACTGGGCCAATAGCACTAAGGAAGCAGTGACAAGATAACAGAGGATGCTGATAAAGAGTAAGTCAAGCTGTGTATGGAAAAGAAGAGCAGAAATAGAAGCACAGTTGATGATGTAATATGGAAAGGATGAGTCAGCACTGAAAGGGGTCTGCATAGCTAGTAATCATAGTACCATTCATAGTTGTACAAGTGATGAAAGAAGAGAAATGTAACATTACCCCCTTTATAGATTGTGAGTGAATGCACAAATCTTCAAGCCCAGATGTACTCATTGCTTTCATGTATGGGGGATCCTGTCATGTTGCTGTAAGCAATGTTGTAATACATGTCATCCCTGTAGTCATGAATAACATCTGTAGGGGGTACAGAAGGTAGAAATCTAGTACAATATTAATGGCATGGTTAAAAGCCAGAAGGAGGGATATGGAGTGAAGGGTGAGAGTGCCCCCTTTGTGCAGTGGTGCAGTGTATAGGGGAGTGCTGGAGAGATGGGGGGTTGGATGAGTCATGGGATGAGGTAGAGGGCAATGCTGGTGAGGACCTAATGATGATGTGGTTGATGAAAAGGATAGTGATATGTTGAAGATTGCATTGATGCTGTGTGTGGCCTGGTTGCCATAGCATGCAGAAAGGGCATTGATAGACAGGGCAATCAATATGAATATGCCCAAAACAGTGGCACTGGAAGCAAGCTTTTCTATATTGTGAATGAGTGAGAGGAAGAACTACTTGCCTTTTGGCTTCTGTCCAATAACTTTCTAATCTTTCAACTATTAGCATCTTGTTGCAGATGTAAGGGAGCTACACTGCCTAATCCTAAACCACTGTGTTCTATCAGGTGACCTGGTACTCTTGCTACAGGGCTGAAACCTAAGATGTTGGAGGAAGGAGCACTGGACAGCTATATGGGAAGCACAGATATAAAGAGGGGGCAGACTGGTGGGGGAACCCACTACAATAAGATCTCCTAGGGAACTCTTGCATCCCTATAGTAAGTATAGCACTTTTGCAGCTAGCTTCTATCTTCCTTCTAATATCAATACCTAGTGTACTGGCATAATTGTTGTCAAGCCTTGAGATGAGGAGTCTGGCTCTTGAGTCATTGCATGACTGTTTCCAGGTTGTCAACCTTTATAGCTGATCTAGAATGCCACCCTATATCACTGGGGATATTCCTTCATCATCACAGGGTTTTCCTATGCCAAGACAATAGGAAACAATACTGGAAATAAAATAAGGTCTGAATAGCAGTGTAAGCCTAACTGGACTGCAAGTATAACATTACCATGAAAAGTCTGAATCATATGGGTTTGATAAGATATTGCTGGATGAGCACAATGCCCCTGGAAGGCTGGCTCATGAGAGCAATGCCTGTAACTGATTAAATAGAGATAAATGAATGTGAGACACACTGAAGGACTTGAAGGAGTAAAGCCTTGCTGGAATGTGAGCTGGAACTGGCTGGACTGGGAAAGAGGGAGGGGTAGGCTTTATCTCCAGATAGTCTGACTTCTGGGTACCATTGCTGGTGGGCAGGTGAATAACCATCTGCTACTTGTAGGATACTTCACTAGGCCACCAACTAAGGCAGGGTAGAAGAGGTAACAAGTGGATTAGGCTGGGGGGACACCAGCCAACTCATAACCCCTTATATATGTTACATGAAGATGCATAGACCAAGCTATGGTTGTCTAGGGTATATGGAGATTAATGTATGGCTATGTAGGATATAGGATAAGGTCCATGAGGAAAAGATAAGGCCACACTGTGAGAAGGTCAGAAGCAAATAGTATGGCTAGAATAAAGAAATGAAAGATCATCAGCAAGATGTGATGATCAGGGATGAGGATCATGGCAGAGATCCCATCAAGTGTTCTGTAGGGTTATATAGGATTGTACCAATTGAATGGTAAGGGCAGAGATGAGAAAGGCATGGTAGCCTTGAGGTGATTGAGATTGATGAGATTGGTATGAGATAGTTAAGGTGTGAAGAGTAAATGTAATGATGTGAAGATATGACAGGGTGAAGACATGATAGTGTGAAGGGTCAGAGGGGTCATGTGATCAGGGAGAAATGCAGTTTCATAACACATCTCATCTAATGTGAGAGGAGCATGTTGTGAAATAGGAATTGTACTTATGATTTTCTACAAACTATTATGACCCCTTTTCCCTGATCATGTGACTACTCCATCCCTTCACATCATCATGCCCTCACCCTGTCATGTTTTCACATCTTCACACTCTTCACCTCTTCATGACATCACACCAATCACTCCTAATCCTCAATCATCACCTACAGGCAGTAATGCCTTCTTCATATATGATTACTCCCTATGATTGGTATGAACCCCTAACAAACCCTGCAAGATCCTAAATGGATCTCTGCCATGATCATTCTCTTGATCAGTCACACCTTGTGATCATTCACCCCTTCTATTCTTCTAGCAATGAGGTATGCTTCTGACCTTCTCACCTCATTGCCTTAACTTGTGTTTCTCTCATGGATATTGCCCCATACCCTACATAGCCATCTTAATTACCATATACCCTAGACAACATGCAGCTTGGTCTGTGCTTACCTTTGTACCATATATAAGGGGTTATGAGTTGGCTGGTGTCCCCCCAGCCTAATCCACTTGTTACCTCTTCTACCCTGCCTGCAAAGGTGGCCTAGTGAAGTAAGCATACCAGACTTGCTTAGAGATAAACCTCCACAGTTTTGTCCCCTTTTGATGACAAGCTGGAAAATTTTTCTCTTCAAGTTACAGTCTAACTTTGATTCTCATAACCTCATTGCAGATGCAGAAGCTCAACTTGAGCAACTGCAGATGCATGACTCACAAAGAATCTCTAGATATATTGTTGAATGAAACTGCCTTGTGACTCAAGTCTGTGAGTGGGTGTTACAATTCATCCTCTAACTACTTTTTTTCCTTGCTACACTTGCTACACTCACCCCCTAGCTCCCTCTAGGTTGACTCATATACCTCACTGCAACATCTCTCATCACCTGCAAGCCATGTGACCTCAAGAGGACTCCCAATCATGTGACCTATCACATGACCTCTCCACCACTGACTTCTGGATTCACTCACTTGTCCAGTTAATCAGTGACTTCCTATTAACTCTTCCTGTGCTTGTCTAATTGCATGGTTTACCCTTTACTAGCCATCCAGCTTGAATCTCACCTTGGCTCTGTACTTATCTTATGCAAGACTCCCTCCTCTCTCAATGCCTACAAAACCAGCTCAACCCTTATCATATGCTTATCACATGCCTTGTGTTTCACATCTTCAAGTCTTACCCTCAGACCTCCCTTAAGTCATCTCTAGTCACCTGTCCAGTGAACCCCATTAATACCATCAGGACTTCTTTCTTCTGATCTTCACTTTCATATCCTGATGAGTCACCTTTGCCTCACTGCCTTGTTCATTTGATACTTACTTAACTCAGTCAATGGCATTCCCACCATCTCCCTCATGTTCTGTCTGTGACTGCACCCTCTTGAATCCTTCACATGTATACATAGTATCCCTTCTGCCCAGTTCTCTCACACTGGCCCTACAGCATAGCCTGTGCACTGTATCCATATGTATATATATCAGAGCCCATACTTAGCATTTCCCCAGCTTTATTCTATCTTCATATATAGGACTTCACTTGGCTCCCTTGTGTACTCTTGCACATTGTACTACTTATCTAAAGCTTGCAATGCCAGTTGTTTGCTTTCCTTCTTGCTCATTCTGTGTCCCAAGTTACTTAGCAAGCCTCTATCAAGGCCCCTGCTTGTACCAAGACCACATGGCATTCCCTCAGATTCTAGCTAAGCAGAATCATTTGCTCACTCACTGAGTGACCTTCAATAGGTCCCCTTTGCCCCAGAGCTCTTTGATGAGTCCTGAAAGGTCTACACTATGTTCTACCCTGTTAAACATGGGTGAACATGCTTCAAGGGGAACTTCAGAGGTTCAGAGTTGAGGGGGTCAGATAGAACTTGGCTTCACCTTATGTGGTGTGCCCTTATATAGGATCTGGTGTCTCAAATTTATGGAGGGTTGGAGGTCGGAGGGTAGGTGTTGGAGAGAAGTTGATCTACGACTTTAGAGAATGAGTGGGGAACTGTAGTGGACACAAGGGAGCAACACTAAAACAAATGAAATTGGAACAAGAGTTCATACTGATAGTCTGGTAGTCTGATGTTGGCTAGGGAAGTTGGTAGTCACCACTGCAGAGCTCTGGGATTCTTCTGGCTGGCTGGTAGTGATGTAGTATGAGAGTAACCCCTAGTCTGGACTCACTCCTTTGCAGGCAAATATCCAAGTGGATTAGGCTGAGGGATGACAGCCAACAAGAGTCTCTTTATATATGGTAGATACATGTGCACAGACCATGCAGTGCATGAGAAAAGAAGTAACAGAAATTAAAGGCTGGGCTTCTATCAAATGGAAAAGAAGCAAGAGAAGCCAGCAGAAATTAAAAGAAGTGTGCCATGCCTGATGTGCATTGCGAAGAAGCCAACCTCATGGTTAACATGTGGTGTGGCAGAATGGAAGAGAAGCATGACCCTGATTATGCAGGTGCCATGTGAAGAAGTAAAGAGGTGAAAGAAGTGAAATAGTAAAAAGGTGAAAATATCATGTGACCTTGTGAATATGTGAAGGTGTGAAATGATCACGTGATCTGAAGGATAAGATAAGATAAGAAAGAGAAAGAGAATTATACAAGTGTTTTTGTAAGTCCATAACAGGAACACATTAAGTTAAGTTGATTTTAGACTAAAGTGTACAAGATATGACTATGGGGTTTATATATAGAGGGACTCAGATGACTAAGTCCAGAGTTAGGTCACAGTATGTACTGGAGGGGTTGGAGGTAAAACTATGCTGGAGTGCAGCCTCAGAGCTATGCTTCTAAGTGAGCACCAGTATTAAAGTTCTAACTAAATGAGAAATGGAATGTAAGATAGGAGTAATGTATGAGAACATAAAGGAACAGAGTCAAAGGAAATAAGTAAGTACAAGTTCAAAGTGGAGTAAGTACAGAAGAAGCAAAGGAGAATGGATTGGAGGTATAATAGAGGTGGTATGAAGATATTGAAGTTGACCTGAGATATGGTATATGACAGTATCCCCCTCTTAGGCCTGAACCCTTAAAGGCCACTGAGGATCATGTAACTCTATTGATTGCAGAGTTTGAAAAATGGAGCAGTGAAGTGGAATGTCACCTGCACAGTATAAAGTCTGGGTGGTCTGGTGACACTTTCTTACAGTTGAACCACCATATCTGAGTACTCAGACATCAACACATGGAGTGACAAGTGGCTGGTGGAGTGCACCAATAATGGTGATGCATTGTGGGAGGTGAAAGCAGTGGAGTGAAGGTGTTGCATAAAGGCAAAGAGGGAGGAGGAGGAGTGAAAGAAGGCAGAGAAAGCTGCCAAGAAGCAGGCTGAGGAGGATGTGAGATGTCAAGCAGTGATTAAGGTGGCAGCCAGAAAACAGGTGAGTCCACCATGTTGCAAACAGGCAGTGCTAACAGAGTGTAGGTGGAGCAGGTGGCAGCAGAGTAAGGCTTTAGCAAAGGGAAGGGAAAGGTGCAAGCGGAGGTAGCTCCAGAGTGCCAGAGGTATAAGGAGCATGGACTGGAGTGTACCCTGGAGCCAGGGAAGTCCACATTGTGTGTGAAGTGCTGGTGAGTCAAGGCATGGTGTGAACAACCAGGGGAGGAGAAGACAGAGGTGAAAAGAAAACAGAAGGTGGTTGATGAGGAGAAGATTGAGGTGCCCTGAAAGAAGGTTCAGTCATGTTGCAAGCACAAGCAAAGCAAGACTAAAACCAAACAACTGGAATGAATTATGTGTACTGATGATATGACTTTGAATATTTCACAGGGGATCTTATGTCAACCGCTGAGTGGCTTCTGGCTGGACTGGAGTAGAATGAGAGAGAGGGTAATCCCTAGTAGTGGTCTCACTCCTTTGCAGGCGAATAACCAAGTGGATTAGGCTAAGGGACGACAGCCAAAACACAGTCCCTTATATACTACTGGTACATATGCACAGACCAAGCAGTGCATGAGAATAGAAGTACACGGAGATTAAAGGAATGCTTCCATCAAATGGAAAAGAAGAAAGGAAGCAAGTGGAAATGAAAAGGAAGCATGACATGCCTGATGTGCATGGCAAGAAGCACAACACATGCTAAACGCATAGTGTGGCAGAATGGAAGCAGAAGCATGACCCTGAACATGCAGGTGCCATGTAAAGAAGTGAAATGTGAAAAGGTAAAGAAGTGAAGAGGTGAAAATATCATGTGACCTTGTGAATGTGTGAAAGTGTGAAATGATCACGTGATCTGAAAGATAAGATAAGATAAGAGAAAAAGAGAGAATTATACAAGTGTCCTGGCACATTCACAACAAGTCAAAGGAGCCTGCCAGTAGGGCAGAGATGAGAAAGTATGTGATGCTGATTGCTGGGGCAATCAACAGCCACCAGAAGGTGGTCACAGGAAAGTTAGACTGCCTAATCCATGCAGTGAAGACACTGGTGGATCTCAAAACCTTAAAGGTCTATCCAAACAATGAGAACAAGAGTGACAAGGAGGAGAAGGAAGAAGTGGGGGGTGATAAGGGCAAGGGCAGGGACAGAAAAGTGGAGAATGTGTTGGAGGACCTGTCCAAGGGAGTACATGATGTACCAGTCCCATATTAGATATCCTTAATTTTAGCTTCCCTTGTTCTCATTATGAATGGTGAGGTCCAGGCTTCTCCAGATATTGAAGGTGAAAGTTCAAGACAAGCTCCAAGGTGTGGTCTAACTCTGTTGTGAGTAACCATAATGTTTCTTCATCAGTCCCTTTGTATCCAGACCAGCAGACCAAGTACAGAAGCTTGCAATTCTTTCTTTAATGGTCTACCTTGGAGTCTAAGATCTCAGAGATCTCATACTCTGGCTCACCATTGACTTCAACTAGAGGCAAAGGTGGTTGTGTGCAGTTGGGGATGATGTTTGAATGAGTGGGTTCTAGTTGGGAGACATGAAAGACTGGATGTATGGACTTCATGCTCTCCAGGAGACAGAGGGTGAAGAAGAGTGCTTCTACTTGTGCAATGATATTAAAAGGTCCTAGGTTCTTTTTGAAGAGTTTCTTGAAGGGATATGTGGTACTAAAATACTTGGCCTTGACAAAAATCTGATCACCAACTTTGAAGTCCAGTGCTGGAGTTCATTTAGCATCTGCAGGACCTTGATAACATTGCTGGGCTAGAGCTATCTCCTCATAGAGGAGTTGGTGGAGGAAGTCAAGGTCGATGGAGTATTCTCAGGCTCAGGCAGAGATTAGGTCTCACTCAGAATGTATGGCAATGTTGGGGTGATAACCCTTGTTAGTGAAGAACAGAGACACACTGGTGGTGGCATTTGGAGCATTGTTGTAAGCAAACTCCATGAGGGGCAGAAGTTCAGACCAGTTGTCTTGCTGGTAATTACAGTAGATTTAAAGGTACTGCTCCAGTGTCTGGTTCATGTGTTTTGTTTGGCTGTTGCCCTCTGGGTGGTAACTGAAGGTAAAATGGAGGTGAATGTCAAGGGCTTTACCTAGTGAGTGGAAAAAGTGGGAGATGAATTCTGAGCCTCGATTGGAGGTGATATGCAAGGGAACTCCATGCTTTGAAAAGATATGAAGGAGAAAAAGTTTAGCTAACTCTGGAGATGTCACTTTATCATTGGTTGGGATGAAAATACATTGTTTGGACAATCTGTCCACAACAACAAGGATTGCAGTGTGGCCAGAGGACAGAGGTAGCTGTTCAATGAAGTCCATGGAGATTGAATTCCATGGCTTCTTGGGGATTGAGAGTTGTTTGAGTAGCCCATAGAGCTTGTGTCTTAGTATCTTGGCTCAAGTGCAGGTTGTACAGGACATGATGTACTCTTTGATAAAGGTCCAGATGCCTGGCCAGGTGTATTCTTGGCGAATTAGCTCTAATGTTCAGTTGTGTCCAAAATGACCAGAGAGTGGATGGTCATGTTTGTATTGGAAGACATGGAGGCAGAAATCATTGGCATCAGGGACATAGATGTGATTGTTGAGGCATAGGAAGCCTTTGAAGTTGATAGACCAATGAGAGTTGGAGGGTTTGGAGGTGGACATGTGGAGGGAGGAGATGGGGTCAGAGGAAAGAGTGAAGAAAATGTCATTGTGCAGGAACTTGATGTCAAACAGCATACTGGCCTGGAGAACCAGAGCTGCTAAACATGATGCCCTGAGGGATGATGCAAGCTGCTCTTGGGTAAAAACAGGGTGGAAATTCTGGGGGTTGACCAGAGTGTAGTCCCTATCTCCCTCTTTGGGATAGATATCCCAGCATCTAGTGAGGGAATTGGGCTTTGCACCTAACTTTTCAGGACAGAAATGGACTACCATGTTGAACTGTGGAAGGAACTCTGACCACTGGGCTTAGTGCCAAGTGAGGAGTTTTAAGGTGGTGAAATACTCTGAGTTCTTGTGGTCAGTTACAATATTAACTGGAGTTCCAGAGCCCTCAAGGTAATGCTGCCAAGTCCAGAAGGACTTGAAGATGGCAAGCAGTTCCTTGTCATGGGTGTCATAATTGAGCTTAGAAGTGGAGAAGATATGGGAGAAATAAGCTACCGGGCAAACTTCATCATCTGGGCAGTGGAGGGAAAGGATGCCAGTGATGGCATAATCAGAGGTGTCAGTCTTGATGATTAGTGAGGCATCAGGGACCCAGTGGGTGAGGATAGAAGTGGAGGTGAAGGTGTTCTTAAAATGCTGAAAAGTGGAGCAGCAGGCTTTGTTAAAATTCCATGCTGTACCCTTGTGGGTGAGGCAAGTAAGTGGGATAACCAGCCCAGAGTAATCAGCAATGAACTGCCAATAGAAATTAGCAAACCCAAGGAAAGACTAAATATCCCAGATCTTTCAAGGCTCAGGCCAATCAATGATGGCCTTTACCTTGTTAGGGGACATGGTTAGTCTGGATGGAGAAAGTTAATACCCCAGATACTCAGTTGAGTCAGTATGGAATTCACATTTCTTAGGCTTGGCATATAGTCTATGCTTGTGGAGGTGCCAGAGGACTTTCTGGACATGCTCTTTGTGTTTCGCACAGTCCTTGGAGAAGATAAGGATGTCATCAAGGTACACAATGATAGAGACATTGAGGAGATCTGTGAAGATTGAGTTTACAAACTGCTGAAATGCTGCAGAAGCATTGGTAAGACCAAATGGCATGACAAGCCATTTGTATGACCCATAGCATGTGTGGAAGGAGGTCTTCCACTCATCTCTGTCAGCAATGCAGACCAGGTGGTATGCATGCCAGAGATCGAGTTTTGTGTATATACAGGCATGGCTTGGGGCATCAAGGAGGTCAGAGATGTGGAGGAGTGGATAGTGGTCCTTTTTCATGATCTTATTGAGTTCATGGAAATCTACACAGAGGCAAAAGGAGCCATCCTTTTTGCAAATGAAAAGGACAGGGGCAGCATGAGCAGAGGAAGATGGGTGGATGAAATTGTTGGCAAGGTGTTCATCAAGGAATGTCCAGAGGGATTCAAGCTTGAAGGGTGAGAGGAAATAGGTAGTGCCTATAGAAGGGGAAGCTCCTTCTTCCAAGTTGATCTTTAGGTCAAAGTCATGATGTGGAGCAAGCTGGGATGCCTTGCTCTTGCTGAATACATCTGTGAAATTGTAGTACTCTGGGGGAACCCTAGAGAGGTCGACTGATTCAGAGTTGATGGAGGCAGAGTGGAGGTTGCTGTCAGGCAGACAGAGTGTCATTGTGAACTACACTAAGCCTTGAAGGTGACATGCAAGTGTGAAAGCAGGTGTGCTAATAAGCACAATAGGTGGAGCCTTGTGTTTGGAAAAACTCAGTGTATCAGAGGGAACAGAGTCAGCCAGAGAAGTGATGTCCAGAGGCTGCAGAGTTGAGCTTGGGGTTACTGGCATGGGTGGTTCTAATGCTCAGAATTAAATACTGCTTGAAACCCAGTCAATCAACAGATTGAAGTGGGTTAGCCAGTTGTGTCCTAGAATAATGGAACACAAGCTGTCCAATGGAGTAACATAAAATGTTGTTAGAGTGATATCACCAAAGGGGAAGCGGATGGAGAGGTCAAGAGCTTGAGTGATGGTGGAGTTGGATGTTCCATCAAACAAATGGAAAGAAAGTGGAGGAACAGAGTAGATTGAAAGCTCATGTTTATTGACAAATGTTGTATCTATAAAACAATCAGAGGATCCAGAGTCTATCAATGCAGGAAAAAAGGGGATGTCATATGTTACAAGAGAGACTGAGGGCATGAGTGATCTAGGGTCTAAGAGAGCAGATGCATTGAGATGGAGCTCCTTTGATGCACAGGTGGGTTCAACACAACCTCCAGTCTGTGCAGAGTCATGAAGGTCACAGACTATTTTTTTGCCTCAGAGAAGGCCTCTAGTTTTGCTTCTGGAGTTTTGACTGCACAGCATTTGGCTACACAAGAAGTTGACTTCATGCACTCCTTGGCCTGATGTCCTGCTTGTCCACAGAACATACATAGGTTGTTGTTGAAGTGGTGTTTGTGCTTGGCTGCTGTGAGCTTACCATCCTTTCCTAGCTTGAACAACAGGTCCAGCTTGGGAGGAGCAGAGGCTCTGGATGATGTGGTGAAAGCCTTGTTGGACTTCCCTTTGGACTCCTTAGAGGAGCTGGAGGCAGAGGTGTTGGAGTTGGAGGAAGGGGATTTGTCAGATGCCTTAGAAGGGTTGCTAGTGGATTTTGCCTAACAGCTAATTTCCAACTTGCACTCCCAATAACAGGCGTTGATGGAGTGGGCAAGTTGGCAGAGTTCAGAGAGTGTAGGGGGTTTGCCAACCTGGGAGACTTTGTTCTTGATTCTGTCTGAAAGACCATTGTAAAAGTGGTTTCAGAGGGCACCTTTGCCATAACCCTGGACTTGGGAGGTGATTCAGTTAAACTCAACAATGTATTTGTTGATCCTTTGACCATCCTTCATCATTAGATGGTCAAGTTGATGCTCTGCATCTCTGATGGGGTCATGCAGTCCAAAGTTTGTCTACAGCTCCAGAATGAACTCTCCATAATTGTCCATCCATAAGGAATGGAGTGCTGGGTCCTTCATCTGGAGTAGGTCCAGTTCAAACCATTCCAGTGCCATACCCTTCAGGTATGACTGGGTGAAGGTAACTTTAGCATGGTCAGAGGCAAAAGCCTTGGAGTGGTCTTGGAAGTTTAACTTGCATTGGATGAGGAAGACCCAGAGTTTGCAGGGTTCTATCCCATCAAACTGGTCTGGTTCTTGGACCTTGATCCATTGCAAGGTCTCAGAGTTCTTCTTTCGAGAAGAGTGGGCAAGGGCTTGAATAGCACTGGCCAGGCTAGCCAATGTATTTCACAGGACCTGTTCTTTGTTGTCAGAGGAGTCAGGATTGAGATCATCCTCAGGAAAGTCAGAGCCATTGGAGGGGTTGCCTCTGGGCTGGTCCAGACCCCCAGGGATGCCTCAATTGCTAGGGGTGTGGAAGGAAGGGTTGATAGAAGGCTCATCTTCATCATCTAGTTCTTGTATGCAAGCCTAAGGGGTTGGGGATTGTGGAGGGGCATGCATTGATGCAGAGGGGGCATTTTGATGAGTGGAGAAACTGTGAAATTGCTCTATGAAGTCAGGAACTCAGCAATTGCTGCTGAAGGCATTGAGTGGATTGAATTGGGGAGAGGGTGGAGAATTGGCAGCAATCACTCATGTGTATAATCTGGTAGCTCAAGGAGTGTTGGTTGCCATGAGTAGTGATCCAGTACAAGAGTGAGTTTGAATATACTGTTAAGATCCAATACAAGAGGTGAGTCTGAAATACTATTAAACACAGGTGAACATGCTCTGAGGGGAACTCCGGAGGTCTGGAGTTGAGGGGGTCAGACAGAACTTGACTTCACCTTATGTGATGTGCCCTTGTATAGGATCTGGTGTCCTGAATTTATAAAGGGTTGGAGGTTGAAGGGTAGGTGTTGGAAAGAAGTCGATCTACAACTTTAGAGGATGAGTGGGGAACACATTAAGTTAACTTGATTTCAGACTAAAGTGTATAAGATGTGACTACATGGTTTATATATGGAGGGACTTGGATGACTAAGTCTGGAGTTGGGTCACAGTATGTATTAGAGGGATCAGAGGTAAGACTATGCTGGAGTGCAGCCTTGAAGCTGTGCTCCTAAGTGAGCACCAGTATTGAAGTTCTAACTAAGTGAGAAATGGAACATAAGATAGAAGTAACATATGAGAATGTAAAGGAACAGAGTCAAAGGAAATGAGTAAGTACAAGTTCAAAGCAGAGTAAGTATAGGAGAAGTGGAGGAGAATTGTTGTGAATGTTATGACCATTCCCCCTTGATCACGTGACTACTCCATCCCTTCACACCAGCACGCCTTCACCCTGTCACGTCTTCACTCTATCACAGTTTCACCTCTTCACCTTTTCACAACATTACACTGATCACCCCTGTCTCTTCCAATCATCACCTACAGGCAACCATGCCTCCTTCATACACAATCATCCCTTTGATTGGTACGATCATTCTCATAACCCTGCAGAACCCTTGATGGAATCTCTGCCATGATTACCTTCCTGATCTTTCACATCTTGTGATCGATCTTCCATTTCTCTATTCTTGCTTCGCCCTTCCATTCTGATCTTCTCAGGGCAAGCCTTACCTTTCACTCGAGGTTAGCCTTACAGCTACCTCATGGACTTAACCCTCTACCTTAGCATAGCCTACAGTAATTACCATATACCCTAGACAACACGCAGCTTGGTCTGTGCTCTCCTTTGTACCATATATAAGGGGTTATGAGTTGGCTGGTGTTCCCCCAGCCTAATTCACTTGTTTACCTCCTACCCTGCCTACCCAGGTGGCCTAGTGAGCTTTGACATGTAGTCGATGGTTATTCACCTACCCGCCAGCAATGGTGCCTAGGAGTGAGACTATCTGGAGATAAAGCCAACCTCCACCTCTCCCAGTCCAGCCAGTTGTTCAAGCTCGTATTCCAGTGAAGATCCCAGTCCAAGATACTTCCAGTATGCAACACATTCTTTAGTGTTTACTAATTTATTCCAGAGCCTTTGTGGCTAAGTGGCACAGTGCCATATAGGGTGATCCCCTCCAGATCATCACACGATTACCCAAGAGCTCTGTTAGCTCGAACACAATTATGCTAGCACACCAGGTACTAGTATTAGAAGGAAGACAGGACCTAGTTGCAAGAGTACTATGGTCATCATATCGTTGCAATAGTACAATAGAAGTTCATATGAAGAAGACTTTCTTTATCACCGTCTGCCCCCTCTTTACCTCCAGATCCCCCCTTCCTGCTGTCCAGCACCCTTTATCCTGACTTCTAGGTTTAGTCTCCATAGCAAGATGCCAAGTTGCCCGACAGGACCATGGAGTTCTAGGTTAGGCAGTGTTTCTCCTTTGCAGTCACAACAAGAATGGACCAGAGGTATAATGGAGGTGGTATGGAGGTATCGGAGTTGACCTGAGATATGGTAT
>JBBPKD010000742.1:0-15148 GCA_038089075.1 Singerocomus inundabilis
CCCGCTCTCGGTCCTCTGCATCCGGAGGAAAATCCGCGATCAGAGGAGACGCATTCTTGACCTTGTTGCTTTTCGAGTCCGACGGGTTCGATAAAGTCACCACAGAAGATGGGAATGTGAAGAAAATATATCAGGGCGGGAGCAAGGGCGCGTTTGAGGCCATGTCCAAGCTCAAGGAGGGTGACGTTGTCGCTCTCCTGAACCCAAGGGTTTTAAAACCTTTCCAGGTTCGTTGTGTTGCTATGTTCACTGTCCACTGTCCTCCTTGCTTACCTCACGTTAGTGCAATGACAAGACACCACATCCCGTGGACAACATCCTCGCAGTCACACCTGAATCCGCAACCTCTGTTGCGATCATTGGCCGCGCTCGCGATCTCGGTATGTGTAAAGTAGCCAAGAAGGATGGTAAACCTTGTGGAAGTTGGACTGACAAGAGGGTAAGCGACGTCTGCGAGTGGCACTTGACCAACGCCGTTCAGAGACAGCGGGCAGGGAGAGCGGAATTTTCAGCTGGGTACGCCCAAGTATCTCTACCTTGCTTGACGGCAGGGATAATAATCACTTTTTTTCGTTGATCAGGACGTCGGGTATGACGACGACCTCTTCCCGCAAGCGTAAACCCGAATATGACCAATCTCGTCAGTGGGGTCTTCAACCCGAACCGGCCGCAGGTAGCTCGGTGTACGTTGTTTCGGGACACGTTGTCGGTGGGGCTGCTGGAGATATGTTCACGGCCGAGAAGCTGGGTAGGGAAGCACAGGAAAAGGCAAAACGGAGGCTCGGACAGGATGCTGATAAGGAGTTGAAGACGCTGTTAGACAGGGACAAGGAAGGGATGAGAGCTGTCACGAAAGCCAGAGAGGTTGCGGCGAAGATGTTGAAGGCGTCAGGGGGCGAGAAGGAGAAAGGGAGAGGAAACAAGGTGGACAAGGGGAAGGGTGCAGCGGTGCAGGGGGGCGACGAGAACAATGAACCGACGTCAGCGAATGCGCTCGCGAGACCAGCGTACTCTGCGAGCATCATCAAACATCTTGGGTTTGATCCTGCTGCGAAAATAGGGCAGAAACGCACGGAGGACCTCTCCATCCAAAAAAAGGTGCGTCTGTCGCAGTCGAGGAGGCCTTGCAGTATATTCATGTCGCCGAACGATAGCTGGAAGCGCTGGCTGGGCTCCAAGGATCGAGAAGGGATATTAACCTTGCTCGGAGGCCAGGTCCAAAAATACGTTCTGGCGTTTCCGTGCCTGCCTTTATGCTCAAGGCAGATGATACCACGGATGCGGAAGACCGTAACTCTGAACTGGACATTGTATCGGGGGAGGAAGAGATGGTCGATCTGGACGATTGTAGTGACGCTTGAATGGCATTGATGACGTGCCAGGCCCTTCAGTAAACCTCAAAGTTGAGGAGACTGCCGGCTACCGTTCGGTTACCACCGGTTACCACTGGCTGGTTTCACTGAAGGCCCATCAGGACAATGTTTGGCCTACACACCGGATCGCTCGCTGTTTCGGTTTGAGAACGCCAAGGAAACATCTGGCTTGGCTCCGGTTCGTTGGCCCGACAACTCTTTTTTTTTACACAGCCTACCGCCCGCTTCGGCCCATGCACGGCAAAACATGTATCAGACGATGTATGGTACTCCATTCAAGTGTCTGTGTTGCACTCGACGCCAGCGACGTCGGATCCTCGGGTAATTTACCCCCTCCGACTCGAACGTCCGCTCTAAATGTATACAAATGGCATGTAGCGCTCCCACGTACAAAAATTATTCGACTGCGAGCGGCGATGAAATAGGTTGTTGTCCTCCCTCTGGACCGGTACTCAGTGCTCAGTGACAAGCAGCTTGAGTGATCCTTTTTTTTTTTTCAAAAAAAAAGACGTCCTCTCGACTCTTGAAATCTCTTTTAATGAGTGACCAGTGACCCCCTATGTGTCTGCACAAAGTCGACACCATCCCCTTTGTCTAAAGGCCGGGCAACTCCTTCACAAAGGCAAAGACGTGTTTCTTGTAATGTACAGTATACAGTATCTCAGAGGGCTTGTCTATTTGTTGAGGGCGTCACGATAATGTTTCGGGCTTCGTGTTCGATTATCACTGTCTTCTTTTTTTGGCAGGTCTATGTCATGCACACACGAGCCAGTCTGCACGAGGGCTTGAATCTCGAGAATGCTGCAACAAGCAGCGACCATCACTCGGTCTTTCTAGTTTTAGTCGTCCGGAACATGTAGTATTTTGCGATACGTATGTTCCCGAACAAGGCTCCTGCCACGGAGAGAAGCAACAGACTACCTCAGTGAGTAGCTCTTGTTTGTCCGGCCGGGGAGAATATCCGTTCGCACGGCGTCTTCGTCCTTGAGGTTTAGCTGATGGAAATTGAGATTCGCAAGCAAACCATCGACTGTATCGCGCATTATCCGAGGGGAAATCCGAACGTAGGGAAATGAACCCGATGGATCGCCCTTGTATGTGTTCAACACCCTCTTTGAAGGCGGTCCGCAGAGATGGCGACCGTTTCTTCACGAGAGCGAGAACCTGTTGCTTCAGATCGATGCCAGTGGATAGGGGAACGTGGAGTCACGTCACTTTTTTAGTCCACATACCTTGTGCAGAGGGGGTGCAACCACCCTGGCAATGGCCCGAGTAACCTGTTCCAAGTTGAGCGGGCAATAAGGCGCCGGAGCCCATCTAGGTGACTAACGAGAGGCTCCTCTGAATGCTTTCGGGACGGTAACCCGAGCCAAGCCGTGGCACGGGTTTTGTCTACCCAAAGAGGGACAAGGACGGACGAGTTGCCTTGTCTCGTGTTGAGCTGGATCACCGTGCTTTCTGCTGGGCGTAGTGGTACCACGTCGTCTGCAGCATGGACCTAAACACGACAAACAGGGAAATGAACCTGTCACTTGATCACAAGTGGTCAAATCATCGGCAGACGAGCACGCCGAGGACATTGAAAAATATATCCAAGTCACTATCGAGTTGGGCGGGACTTGGAGAGCATGTGCCATTTGTAGAGCTCCTCGTCGGGATCCTCTAGGATGATATCAAAGTACCCTCTGGCGCGTTGCAGCCCCAACATCAGGAACACAAACATCACAAGGTTCCCCCAAGCACCAATATTGAAGCTTGACCGTCGGAGAAGTAGAAGCAGTACACCTAAAAAGTGTGCCAAAGGCGAGACGAGGCAAGACTGCTCAAACGTTTGTTCAATCTTGTTGCTTGGTCCCGATTAGTACCCGCTTACAAGCAGGGACGAAGCTCTGCCAAGCCGAGACAAGGCTCGTATCAATGTCAATCCCGGCGGACTTTGATCTTCCGACTTCCGAATCCGTACCCGATCATTTCGGAGAGCATCTCGACAATACAACATAGATACATCCCAGGCACATCTGCTCCAGAGCAAAACCAAAAACCAAGGCTCGAAAAAAGAGGGACAAAAAAAAAAGGTCACAACGCTCGAGAAAAAAAAGGAAGAGAGAATGAAAAGTAGGATAGACAAAAAGAAGGAAAAAGTCCCGGGCAGCTACAAGGGAAGAAACGGAAGTGGTCTCGACGCCGGATCACAATACATCCTGTACACTTGATGCAACACCTTGGTCTCCAGCCCCCTTATCCGCAAGCACTTTTGAAACAGCTTCTTGTCAATGGTGAATTGCACTCGACCCGCGAGATGTTGTCCCGCAACCAGGTCCTTGATCACCCCAGCAATCAGCCGTTGCTTGTGTACGTTGATCAGCGGTTCGAGTTGCATCGATGGCGGGAGCGGCGTGAGAGAGTCAAACACCTCGGGGCGACAGGGCGAGTCAAAGCTGACGGCCTGTGCGTCGATGGAAACGGGTTCATTCGGCGCCGTCGGATCAATGAGGTCGGGCAGCTTGCCATACCGATAAAGCTGTGCGAGGTAAATACCTTGGCAGAACCCGCAGTCAGTCTTTCCCCACACGAACACGACGACAACCCCCACAACCAACACTCACCGATAAACGGCACACAAGCAGACGGCGCGCTCCCTTCAGTAGACTTGCTCCACGACTGCGAGTCTGAAGTACTACTGCTCATGATCGTCGACGCGTGCGAACGCACATCGATCGGCTTCGCATCCACCATGGCTGAAATCGCTTCCCTCACTGCCTTGAAATCGTCCTCTACGCTCACAAGTTGCGACAACTTTTGAAAGATTTGCATCTCCCACGGACCTACACGACCCCACTGCCGATACATGGCCTTGTTGACCCACTCGTTTCGCAGTCCCGCAAGAATGGCCGCCAAGGTATGAAAGTTGCTCAGGCTGTACGATTTCTATTGGACGATCCAGTCAGCACAGCATCCTCTCCAACCACATCACACACGTACGAACGCAAGCCGGATAAATTTAGCCACGAGCGTATGTCGATCACTAGGCTGCGTCAACACGATCTCCGACACGACGAAATTAGCCATCAAGTTGAATCGACCCCGCACGACAGCCAGCGCGCTTGTCTTGTGATTGTTTCGCGATTCCGCCTTCCACTCCACTCGCTCCTTGAGGTATTGGGCCCAGTCAAGTACGTTGACTTCTTGACATGACATCCAGTCATCCATGATGAGCTCCTCAGGCTTGATCCCCATGAACAACTCTCGGTCAATCATGGAGAAGTGCTGTGCTAACACGTCTGCTCTGACGGTCAACACCCACGATCGGTGCGATCTACGGCCCGTCGAGGTAGGTATCTTCGTAGGCGACGTGATCACTGGTACAGGATTCACCCCCGAAGAGATCCCCCCCGTCGAAGAACCATTGGTCATCGGCACTCGACCAGACAGTCGACCCTGTAAAATCTCCGCCGGAACCACATCCTCTAATGCAGGCTTTGTATCCGTCGTTCCCCTCACCAGTAAGCCCGACGACGCCACGGCATCAACCGGTGTCAACGGAAATCCAAACGACGACCCCGAAGCAGGTGCAGAGTCGGAACAGTCTTCCAATTCCGAGGTTGGAGAAACCGTAATCTGGGATGGCGTCGCAGGCAACGAGCTTTCCGTCACGGATCCCGTCTCGTGTTGATCAATGTCGTACGCATCCTCTTCCTCTTCCTCTTCTTCCCCATGAAAAAACCGCGGACGCTCGTCGCCAAAGTCGCCGGCTGCCATACGTTCCTGGATAGTCCGCACCCATCCATCGACCTTGAGCGCCTTTTCCTTTCGTCTCTGGGGATTGATTTGACCCTCGAGACGCCTCAACGCCTCGTCCACACCCCCGCCTTCACCGTCTTCACTCAGCGAATCGACAATCGCGTTCACCTGCCACTGTTGGATTCCATTCCCAAGACCCCCACCCCCGAGCGACACGACCGAGCTCTCCGATGCGACCGAATCCCGCGACCGTATACCCATCGACGACACGCTCTCGCCCGACCGCCGGATAAACTCAAAGTCCCGCCGCAGAGGAAGCTTTCGCAGCACCTTCCTCAGCCCAGACGGTTGGGGCACGCTCGCGCTCTCCTCATGCAACTCCGAGGACGTGTCCGACAGATCCAGGTCGTCAATGGAAACCACGTCGAACCGCCACGGCGGTTGTGCCTGCACCTGCGCCACCAGCGGATTGAGCTTCGACCTCGAAGACAAGATCGAGCCAAACGATTCCGTGGAGTGCGTTCGCGTAGACAAGGTCGCCCTCGAGACCGCGGATGCGGCGGACCTGTGCGACACCCGTCTCTGACTCATCGTCGCCGTTTCGGTCCGCTCTTCTTCCTCTTCGCTCACCTCGGAGACAGACCGTAGGTGGTGCAAAGAGGATCGCGCACTCGGTACCTTGCCTTCTTCTGCATGCGATAGGCCACACCCCAACGATTTCGTCTCAGATTCTGGGCTGGCAACAACCGACATCACCGCAGACGGCGGCTCGATCATCTTCAAATACTGCTCCACACCACCTCGTACACCCAACAAGTCCCCGCTCAGCTCGAGGTCAAATGCCGACACATTCGCAGGAATGGCGATTCCTGTATCCACCGTTTGTCTCGAGTTCAACACACGCCTCCACCGTCCCAGACGTCCGATCGTCTTGACAAACACATGAGAGAGTGCACGTTGCGGGAAGGTGATGGGCGGTGAAGTCGGAGGCACGATAGGCGCTGCACCCGGAGCAACTGAGATACTAGCTCGGCTCTGTTGAAGGATGTTCCGCTGGAGAGGCTGTTGGAGAATGGCAGTCGATGCGGAAGCAATCGCATTCGCCCTCGGGGGCGACGCCATACCGCCCGACGACCCAAACGCAAACGCGTTCCCTGATTCACCACTCCCAAGGAATACCGACACACGCTCCTCGGGTGCGAAATCGAGGTCCACGTCCGAGTCGTCTTGGTCCTTGGATATCGCCTCCGCGAATTTTTCTCCGAGGACGTGCGTCGGTCGTGGCTTGGTTGAGATGCTCTGACGCGCAGAGGACGTGCCATAACGACGACGCGTATGTGCCTCTTTACAATCCTTGACGACCTTGATCAGCTTGCGTACGATGCTCTGTAACCTCGCCATTTAGCATGGACAAAGGCAAGAGACCATTCCCTAGAACACCACACTCACCAACCCATCCTGATGTCGCTTCAACACCGGATCCTTGACCAACGCGTTCAACCAACTCGCCAACAATAACCTCAGCTCCCGATTGGGCAAAAAATCCATCACGAAGAACGTCAATAGCCAATACCTAATCGCGACAAACGTCCGAACTCTGACGATCTTCCTCACCAAATCATCTTGCTTCGTCGCATGTCCGCTCAAACTCCAATGGAATCGACAAATGAGTAAATGACATAGGTCGACGGCGGAGATGTATGTACGATAAGTGAGGAAGAAGTTGAGCAGTTCATCATAATTGAAGTCGGAGGTCAGCTGGGCGATCCAACGTTCGATGGTGGCAGCAAGGAGCACGCGACGATCATTTGTATTGACACCCGGGTTGTCTGTTGAGACACGCAAGTGGGGGATATCGACGGAGAGTTTACCACGACGGGAGCTAGTCGGGGAGGATACACCAGTACGACTGCCTTGAGAAAGAGAGACTTCATCCGTGTCAACGTCACAAGTCAGCTGCATCCCGCCCCAGAGGACGAACCGGGGATCGTCGCGTGGTGCAGCGCTGTCATCCGCACGCAGTGACAGCTTGATCGTCGTCTCTGCAGAATCCGGAAATAGACGGTCCAAAAGAGGAAGACCACGGTAGGTTTGCAGCACGTCGAATACCTCGGCGGAGTACCGCGAGTGCATGCTCGTTTCTGGGAGCGGCACAAGTGCAGGGTTGGGCGGTGGAATATCGGAGTCGTCACCAAAGGGAGAGACAGCAAGGCGAGGCGGTGGGGATGGTGAGCCTGCGCGTTCGAACTCGGGGGTGAGATCAGCACCCGCAGGGGACGACGTTCTACTCTCGACGTGTCGCATCATGTCGTCAGCACGCGCGGTGAGGCCAGACTCGAACGACTGCATCTCGCGTAGAGCACGAGGTAGAGGAAGAAACGACGAATCGTTGGGTGAAGCGGGTGAGTCGAAAGTGACTCCTGAACCAAATGGATAGCGTATATAGCTGCCTCCAGAGGACCCAGATGCAGATGGCGAAGGGGGAACAGAACCACTCGCCCACCGCATCACCTCACCAAAGATGTCACCGGAGGGGGGATTGGGTTGGTCCAGGGGAGACTTCTCCGAGGAGAGCGGACGGGGCATATCAGCGCCCGTTACGCTATGCGAATGAGTACGGCCCGTAGGTGTAGGCTGTCTCGAAGGGGACTCGGAAGAAGACATACCGATCGCAACTCCAAACATGTCAGGGATAGACCTCGTACGTCTGAGTAACTTCCGCCCTGTGCCCGCGTCATGGATGGGCGATGCTTTAGGAGCTGCCATCGCAGGCTTGAGTTTATTCTGCGTGAGGATATTGTGCACGCTCAAACGCGATCTGCCCCTGACTGAACGCCCGACTGCCTGGGACATGTCGATAGAGGTCGACACTTTTTGAGCTTTCGACTCTGCTTCTACGCCTGGTGCGACCGCATCACGGTGTCTAGTTCAATTATCAATAGATCAGCTCATTTGAAGAACAAGCATACGGACTCAACACTGACCCAACGCGAAACATTTGTTTTCCGTGTTGATTAACAAACGCAGTGATCGCATAAGGAGAACGAATGTCTTTACCGACACCGAGGTACTGATCATAGCGCCTTTTGAGCTCCCTCGCAGCAGGCCCCGAAGAGGTTTCGACAAAACTACCGTCGGCTGAAAGACGATCCCATGTTGGTTTAGTACCAGCGAAAGCGAAAGGGAGAAGCCAAAATACTGGCTCATTGACAAGATCCGATACGCGAGGAAGAAAACGACAAGGTGCAGAATGCAGAACGACTTACGCGCGATAGAAATGTCTGCGGTGGCCACCTCGGGCGGCAGGGGACCCCAGTCGTCTTTGGACGTGACGATGGCATGCGAGAACACGACCGAAGATTGTGATTTGTTGAGGGATGGGGTGGGTATAGGGAGGATGAGATGGGAGGGAGGGTCAGAGTGGAGAAGCAATGGGGATCTGGATGCCGGAGAAGTTGGTTGCGTTATTGTTTCTGATGATTCCATTATTGTTTCGGTGGTAGGGTGGTCTAAGAATGATGATGATGCTGTCGGTGGTAATACAGTGGCGTCAGGGCCCAAGGAATGGACTGGGGTAGTTGGAGAAGACGAGTCGTGATTCGTGGACATCTCTGACACGTGTGATGCGAATAATGAAGAAATCCAACGTTAAAGAGATATCATGCAGGTGAGGAAGGGCGCAAGCAAAATGCCAAAACGGCGTGAGGTGTCGAATATATGTTTGACCCCTGGACGAAGAACAAGAACTGAGACAGGGAACGATATTGAGGTTCGTAGAATGCCCGGCGGAGGTGTCGGTGTCGGTGGAGCTATACAAATCCGCCACGGATCTGAGTGGTCGAGGGTGAGGTCGTCGTCGCAGGTGTCGTCGTGGTCGTGTTTGTCGTTGACGGCGTTGGATGGGACGTCAACGTCGTACGCGAAATGAGTGCACAGGAAACAAAAAGACAGAGACCAGTCACGTGAAATCGGCTCGTCACGTGATCTTCATGACTCTTTGTACCTAAGTCCCCAGTTTGCAAGCGACCTGCAGATATGTCCATCGTCACGATACGCGTACGTTCGTTCAGTACGTCCACCACGAAAAGAGCTCACTGCGCAGTAGAACGTCGAGTTCCTCAACAATCCCGCACGTTTCCTCGAGCCATACAAATTCCGCGTCACGTTTGAGTGCATCGCGCCGCTCAAGGACGGTAAAATCACACTTCTTACCACGGCGTTCGTCTGCTGACGCTGCGTCAGACCTCGAATGGAGACTTATCTACGTGTCGTCTCCCGGAAACGAAGAGCTCGATCAAGAACTAGACGACTGTCTCGTTGGGCCTGTCCCCGTCGGTGTCAACTCGTTTGACTTTGAAGGCGTCCCACCCGATCCCTCAAAAATACCCCCAGAGGATGCACTCGGCGTTGCTGCACTCATACTCACCGGCTCATACAAGGACCAAGAATTCGTCCGTGTAGGGTACTACCAAAACACCGAGTATGACAACGAGGAGATGAAGGAGAATCCGCCCCAGAAGATCACGTTCGAGAGGCTGGTCAGGGACATGAACACCAAGCCGCGTGTGACGCGCTTTCAGATAAAATGGTCGGTCATATGTGTTGCTTCTTGCGCGAGCGTGCTAATGCCCCATCAGGGACGTGTCCCCATCCTCACAGGGCGTCGCTGGAGCTGGAGCTGCTGCATCGGCTGCAGTACCCTCGGCAGACGACCTAGATGGTCCAGACGAAGACATCGACATGCACCCACCCCCAAAATCAAATGGCATCTCATAACCATGTTCCATTATTGTAGTCCTGTTCACTCTGCTTCATCCGCATGACAATGATAACCCGCATACCACTGCCTTGTTTTATCACCCTTGGCTCGGAAAAGAATCTCGACATTTGGATTACAGATAGTTGATATACATCTGAGCTCACCACGCTAAACCTATGCAAGTGGCTTGCTCTTGTACAGTAGCACATATGCCGACGAGTCTTCACCTCCACCGTCGATCGTTGATAACTTTTCCTTGGGGAATATAGACACCTTGTCGTCGTCAAACCTGTACCAATCTTCGTCGTCTTCATCAAACAGCTGTTCCGATGTCGACGCTTGCCCAGATGCAGCTACGACAGACGGCTGGGGGCCATGGAAAACGCTCTTCTTCACGAATCCAATGTAATGGCCAGCATCAGCTTGCGGACCCTTGTGTGTCACGATGGCTTCGCATCGACCGACCTCGATTAGCATCCATCCACCTCGCACTGTGTGCAACATGAGACTCACCAACGAGTTCATACAACCCTGTCACACTGCACCCGAAATCTGCCTTCAACTCTGGGTCAACAAGTGCTTCAAGCTCGCTCAACTCCCTAGTACGATACACGTTCTCGTCTTCCAACTCGCCCACCGTCAAAGGGGCTGATGGCTCGTCGACGTTCATGCTAGATTCTGCAGCAGGTGGTGGAGCAGGTGCACCGGCCTGGGGCGCATTCTTGGTCCGCTTCCGAACTTTCCTTCTCTCAGACCGTTCCTTTTCAATCTCTTTGAGACGGCGAGAAACAGGAGTCAGTTTGTCCTTGAGCTCTGGGGTGGCGATATCCAACGCATCGAATTCAGTCGTAAATTTAACTTTACGCTGTAAAAGGGTTAAGCGAGCAATTGGATATGATGGGTGGTCCGCTGACCAAGATCTTTGTCTTCTTCCCAATGTCACGACGCCATGCGAAACGGGCCATATGCACTGTGAGATAACTCGGAAGCCGGGACAAGCGAGATGTCTGGCTGTAAGTAGCATCACGATCCAAAGAAGGCGAGTTCTTTGTCAGCTTGGAATTTAAAGACTACGACCATGGGTCAGGTTCAGCGTAGTCAAACAACTATTGCATCGGGGGACACGCACGTCCATGATACCTGTATGCATATAGTTGGTCGAGATGGTGATGTTACACTCGATCTTAAGCACGCGCTCAATGGTGACGGTGGATGGCTCTTCAGGGGATTCATCACATTTGAGCCTGAAGTTGTGAGCAAAGGTCAGTACATGTGCAGAATCGATGGAGAGGTGACCTACTCTCGACGCATCTCGCCCATGAGGAATTGATCGACAAATTTTTTACCCGCAACAGAAGCGCCGGATGGATCGATTCCTGGAACGTCCTTGAGTGCATTGGTCATCTGGGTCCAGCATTCCTCCGCGTCTAAAACTGGAGTCAACAACGTGCTCGAGTGATCGACTACGCAGTGACGTCACCTTGTTGGGCATAGCCCATCGCCGGACCAGACTTTGATCTGTCAATTTCGTTGAACTGAGGAATGACGTGCCTGAGAACGGTCAGGAATGTGTTGGGAATGACGCTCTCGGTTGTGCGGGACATGTCCAAATACAGATCGCGCAGAGCTCTAGGTAGGACGTCCAGAGGAGATGACCTGCAATGCAGATGTCAAACAAAGGCTAAAAGAATGATGGCGCAAAACTCGCGTGCTCATGGCAATACGAAGTTCTGGTATTGCTCGCATGGCTTGCACGGTGGAGTTCATGTAACATGTGTTACCAAGACTAGCACAGTGTCACTAAAAGGGAGAACGCGGAGACAATCTAGACCTACTTTTTGAGGCCAACAGGGAGTGCGAGCTACAAACGGATCAAGTGATTGTCGCCGGGCACAAGGGCGTACATTACCGCTTCTGCCATCTCTGACTCATTCATATCTAGCGGGTGCGTGGTGGTGATTAAACGGACGTATATCGGGGAAACAATCTTTATCTCACCCTCGAGAAACACGATGGGTTTCTCCGGAGGCTTTGGAAGCTCACCCGCAGCACCGATCACGGTGAATGTTTGGCCCTAGATCGGAAGTACACCATCTGATCAAGACGCGTCAGCGCATATGCGCACTCAAAGTACCCACCACTTTTGGTGCGACTTTTTTCCAGTCTGTGTCGTCCTGAACACAGAGAAGCGTCGTATCAGACGCTTTGTAGGTGCAGAGAGAGAGATGGGGGGACCTTGAGCATGCCGCCCTTGATCATGACCTTCATTCTGTCGGGCGGGACGCCTGTGAGCTGATATATGGCGTCCTTGAACGCTGCGGGGGGTAGATCTGTGTCGAGCTGGACGTCGTACGTCTTTCCTGCATGTTTGATATGGACTCTTAACGGGGCCATGACTGCGCTGAACAAGACACGGTCGGTGACGCGGTCGCAGATGGGAATGGATTATATAATAGAAGCGTGTGTGACGTCACGTTTATCGCCACGTCTTATGGCTGGCTGCGCACCGCAAGGCAGACCAGCACGACGACGACGATGACCATCTAGTACGTCGTCCCCTGCGACACCGACGCTGCCCGTCTGACCCACCTCGATAGCTACTCGCTCACGTTTATGCTCCTCGCAGCAGAGGTACGCGCCATGTTTCTCCCCATGTCCTACCCTCACCGCGCCAGATGATCACCTTTTGCGTTCTCGTGTTCCCACTTCCATACACTATCCGAAAAACCGTCTTTCGCTTCCTCTCTGAGAGTCCCATCGTCGCCAAAGTCGCATATGGCCTCAAGATATCGTTCATGTACGCCGTTCTGACCCCTTGAGTCGTCGCTCGCTCATCCTGCCTCTTGAATCAGCTTCGTGGGCATTCTCTTCATGGATGCCCTCCAGCGCATGTTCCGCGTGACCGCAGAATTACAATCTGTGCGCGCAGACCATGGCATTGCCGACGCCCGCACCGAATCTTCCATCGCCGCGCGCAAATTCTAGTGCGTCGTCCCTGCCCAGTCGACGCGTGTCTTGCATTGACGCCCCTTGTAGTGCCCAGCGGAACATGTACCTGACAGGCTTTTGTCTCTTCCTCTCGCTCGTCTTGACACGCACGTTTGCGATCGCGCTCGACCTCATCCAAACGCAGGAAGAGTATGCCAAATTAAAAAAGGCGGCAAGTATTCGAATCGACTTGGCTTGCAATTGTGGTTGACGACGCGACATCTAGACGACCACTGCGTCCAAAAACAACATTGCGTCGGGTGAGCAGGCGAAGCAAATCGAGGAACTCAAGAAAAAGTTGGCAGAGAGCGAGGCTAAGAACCGCGACTTTGGTTCGTGTATCTGCTCTCCGTTCACATCGTTTGCTTATCCTTGTATCGCTGCAGAGATCGTGAAGAAGCAAGCGGTACAAAATGCAGCGGAATATGATCGTCTCGCTACACAATACAACGCAGCGACTGGCCAGACGTCGAACAAGAAGTCGGATTAGATGGCGTCTTTTGGTGTTGAAACTGGGATCGTGTTGGTGTGCATGTATGGGATGAGCGACGTGTCTACATGTATTTACTGCAAAAGTTGTTGATAGGACTTGCCTTTTATGCACCCAACTCTGCAAGATGCCCATTTCCTTGTTTCCCAGCAAAGACAACCCGAACCCGCCTACTCCATCCCGGTCGTACCATGTCTCGACGATCTCTGACGCCAATCTCGTCTTTGACCCTGCCTCGCTGTGGACCCGTCTATGGACACGCACCACTGTACCCCCCACGACCGAGAATGTGCTCGTGTTCGCGCTAGGAGCTGCATCGGGTGCCGGAGTCGTGTTTGCGTGGCGTCGCTGGGGAATGCGACTTTTAACTGCCGAGTGGGTCACCCCCAACGAGCTCGCGCGACGGCGATGGGTACGCGGCGTCGTCACCAGGTAAGCAAAGAAACGCACACTCTTGGTGGATCACCAAAGCTGATTCGTCACACATATACCATCGTTCACACAGCGTTGGGGATGGAGACGACTTTCGGTTGTATCACACGCCGGGGTTCGGATGGCGGTGGCCGTTCAAGATCAGGCGTGTGCCCACGAAGCGGAAAGGTGCTTATATCCTATACCCTGAGGCACACACCAACATGGATGGATGATACAAACGATGTGCGTGTTTTGTGTGACAGACTTGAAAGACCAGACGATACATGTCCGGATCGCTGGAGTAGACGCGCCCGAGGTATGCAACGCTCACTGCATCACGGGTGTTGCTCACGACAGAATAAGGGTGCACATGGCGCGCGTCCTGGGCAGCCCCACGCGGAAGAGAGTTTGGCATGGCTCAGGAAACGTATCCAGGGAAAGACGCTCTACACGCAGTTTATCCGCAAGGATCAGTATGGTCGCGTCGTAGGTTGCTGACCTTGCTCCGGGGGTGTCTGTTTGTTTACACACACTGGACATGGACAGGTCGGCATCCCTCTTGTTCCCCGTCCGTTTCTGCCGTCGTTCCTGTCCAAGTATGTTGGCAGTCCACTTCCCCTCGAGATGTTGCGAGCGGGGGTTGCGACGACCTATGAAGCCAGCGGTGCAGAGTATGGCGCTTGGGGACGCGACAAGTTTCTGCGTGTCGAGGAGGAGGCAAGGTGAGTTTGTTGCGCTCCTCTGTTTGCGGATGCTCATCGATGTGATAGAGCGGCGAGACGGGGAATGTGGAAAGAGGGTGTCGACATTGAGATGCCCTGGGAGTACAAGAGACGGTATGCGACTGCTCTTGGGACACCTGCGGGCAAGGACGAGGCGTCTGAGAGGGGCAGGCTGTTATCGCGACTCGGGGTGATGTGGAAGCGAGCGCGTCCAATTTAGGACTAGTGTTAGGATCGGCATAGAGAGAACCCGGTGGCTTTTCCGCAGCAGGTTCACGAGCGAATGTATTTTAACTCGAGGCGTCCTTGGTACTTCTTGGCCCTGCCATGAAACTCGACGCCATTGTCGTACTCACCGCGCTCGTCGTTGGTCGCGTCTGCGCCTCTCCCGCAGACAACGTCGACACCCCCACCGGTGTGCCCGCGTGAGTACCTCGACTCGTTCTCGTACGCGTACTGACACCACCATCCCGCAGAACGAGCGGTCTCCCTTTCAGCACGCTCTCCTTTGACACCACCGCCGCCCCTTCTCTCCTCTCCGCCCTCTCCTCGCTCATCTCCTCCGAGTCCATCGCTATCACCCCATTCACACCCCCATTCACATCGGCACCTTCCGCCTCGGCCACGGCCACCAGCAACTCCCCCTCCCCACCCTCGAGTC
>JBBPKD010000743.1:0-15139 GCA_038089075.1 Singerocomus inundabilis
AGGCTTAAGTCAGGCAGTCGCCCGAAAGTGGTTTCAAAGGGAGTCAGGCCATCAAGAGCCTTGGTAGGTGTCCTATTTTTGAGCCAGATGACATGGTGGGCGGCCTCGCCCAGGCAGATCCGCTCGCGTCCGTTTCGTCATCCTTCCAGCTGACGGCATCCGCGTCGACCACAAACCCTTCCCACCCGCCTACCTTTCCTTTTCTGGTCACTTGTCCTTTTTCGCAGAGATAATCGCGATCTCGCCGACGACGACGACAATGCTCACCCCGAACAACATCTGGGTCGCTGCAGCAGACGGCGACCTGCCCCGCATACAGGCACGTCCGAGAGCACAAACGACACGCTAACTGACCGTTCGTCTGCAGGAACTCGTCGGGCAACAGGGCACGTTCACCCCTCTGTGTGTCGCTGTGCCCGTCTGAGACAGCGCCTGCACAGCCATCTCGCCAAACGCGCCGGACCAGTTTACATACACCCCCATGCACGCGGCCGCGTCGTATGCGCGGTTGGACGTGCTCGCATATCTCGTCCAACAAGGTGACCAGCCACGCCAGCACGAGCGCCAGTGTACTCTCTCACAGACAGTCCACAGGTGGTGACGTCAACATCACGGACGAAGATGGCGACACGCCACTCTACACCGTCGAGGACATCGACACGGCACAGTGGCTCATCGATCATGGTGCCATCCTCGACCGGCGTAACCACGCGGGCGTCTCTGTACGTCCTTGTTCCTATGCGCTCGCTTTCTCGCCCGCTCACGCGCACCTCTCTCCAAGCCCATCGAACATCTGCAGGAAGACTTTCCCCACGTCGCCGCCTTTCTGCAGTCTCGACGCGACCCCGCGCGCAGACAAGCCGCGTCAGCTGGGCCGCGGCCCTCGCAGCACGCCCAGGACGCCACATCAGAAAGCTTGACGTCCTGTTTGATCCAATCCGCAAGTGACATCATGCAACGTGCAGAAGCACAAGGAACGGACCCCGACGAAGAACTGAGGGCTGCTGTCAGTCGAACAGTTCTCGAAGGCGTCTTGGCCGGGTATGACCTCTCCACACAAGACGGCGTAGATGCCTCAGACGGCGAATGTCCGAATCCGAAGCGTCCCAGAATGAATGGCCATCACGACCCATGAGCTAGTGTACCTTCTTTCGTAGATAATCCATCCCTCAGTCCCACCAGTTGCTCGTCCGTTCCGCTGATCACGATCGTGGGTGATCGATCGCAGTGATCAGACATTGTCATTGTCAATCCAAGCCATGGCGCCTGTCCGACGACACTGAGACGCTGTGGTGGACCAGCGCACCACCATCCCCTCGGACGACTGCATAGGGCTGTCCTTTAGACCCACACATTCCGCGTCGTCGTGGCCCAGGGACACATACCCCTCCAAACAGATGACCCAAAAGGCCCCCGTCGTGGCAGTCACAGTGGGTCAGTGGGTCCGCCCTGTCGTCTCAGCATATTCTGTCCATATTATCAATATGCACGCCCGTCTTCGCCAGCATCAAATGGTCCAATTTTCAATTCGAAGCACTCCACCCACATTGCGCACATTCAGGACGGCAGAACGAGTGTTTGTGGCACTTCTCGACCAATCGTCGCAAGGGCTTCTCCCACTACCCTCGACCGCGGCGATCCTGTGCATGTTCCATATTGCGAAGCAGAACAGTGCGCGCCGGGAAGTCGTCAGTAGCCAAGTCGCCGGCCGAGGGGCCATTTGTCGAGCAGTGGAGCTAAAGGCGCCGTCTTCTGCCATCGAGATTAAGAACGGTCCCACTCCAAGGGACACCCAGGTTTGCGTGAGCAACGACATAAGAGAGAGTGCCTCGGCTTCCACCGAGTCCCGTCCCATGCAACATCCGCACCTAGTCAAGCTTGCCTTTTTGGGACGCATGACAATATACCTCGCTCATCCACCCGGATAATAAGCCATGGCGCGGTTCGCGACGCTTGCAACGACGATTACTCATGAGGACATTCAGAAAAAGGCCGCGCAAGGGTACAAACCACACGACACCCCCGTGCTTAGCCTTTCGGCAGAGGCCCAAGCCAAGGGCTACCAATCCGTATCTCTCCCGCTCACCACAGCAAAGTGGCGGGACCGGTGGCGAAACATGTGCATCATGCCTTCCACAGGCGCTGCAGGCAACGAGGTGGCTATTGTTGCTGAGAAGGCGGCAGAGGCATGGAGGAAGTCGCCTTCATTTTTACTTGATGAGGTGACGATAACGAGATTGGGTGAGATCTCCCCTCAATCGTTCTTGCGCCGGATGTGCCACTCATCACAGGAGAAACGGCTAGATGAGGCGGAGGTCGTCGTGGCAATGATGTCCGACTGGCTGCAGCTGGATGCCACTGATGCCTGGATCCGTCATGACTCTGGAATCGTGAGTATTTCTTCTCACTCTCTTCGCACAGCGGCCATCGACGATATCGCATGCCTTTGGCATGTCGTGTCCAAAAAAGTCACGGTCAATGGGCGCAGTCTTCATCCTGCATGGTTCGCTCACGTTAATTCCTTTGTCGTTAGGCCCTCCAACAGGAGGTCGCGTACGCATCCTATCTCAACATTCCAACCATCATCCTTCCTCCACCAAGAAATAGGGCACATGTGGCTTCATATGGGCGTATCGTAAACGAATGCCTTCGGAACATCCCGTATATGCACTTCTCAGTTCGACTGCCCATCTATGACCCCGCAGTATTTCAATCAAAAGAACCACCGCCTCACGAAGATCCGAACTCAGCTAGCGCTTCGGCCGCACGACAGTGCTCGCCGAGACTCGCGCACTTGGGCACGACCCCACCAAAACATATCAAATCCTCTAAGGCGTCCGAGGGCGAGCTCAACGCGACCTGGGAGATGTGGGACGTCATTCGTACCGTGTGCGATAACAACCTGCGGTTGACACTAAGTGAGCTGTGAAACGTAATGCATATGTTCGTCTTGGTTGTGCTAATGTTAGCAGCACTTGATCTCACCCCACCACTTCCCGCGAACAGTGGTGTGCTGGACCGATGGGCGGCCGAGCCCGTTCAACACATCTATTTGCCTGCGTCTGCGTTTATCGCAAACGTCAAAGGTTATCCCGTCCTACCAAAAGGCACACAAGCGTTCATTCGGCAAGGCATGATCGTAAGCCCCTGCGATCGCCGTCTTGTTTTTGACGTGACCGTTGACCTTGCGCGTGCGCGAACAGCATCGTCCAACGTTCATCTTGTCTGGCATCGATTCCGGCCTGCACACCATGGGTGGCGAATCCGCGTATTTACAATATGTAAAACATCTTGAGAAAAGCAGTCCCGTCGTGCAAGCAGCCAAGACAGAGGGATCAGTCGAACATTTTGCCCAGGGATACCAAGATTACCTTCAAAATCCTTTACAGGTGTGCCCGTTTCCGAGTGTAGCCTGTGGTGCAGCGGTGACGGCGACGAGTAACACAGCCCTTGATGGACAACCTTCAATCAATCACATATCAAACGTTTGAACAAGACCCAGTCAAGTATCACAACTATGAAGAGGTGGTAGTCCATGTCACAGTGTTACCCGTGCTGTACTCACCATACCTGGTAAAGGCCATCTACCGTGCCCTCGTGGATTGGCAGGACAAGGAGCGTGTGTGCGTCCGTTGCCGCTTCGCTTGATTATCTGACCTAATAGCACGTAGCGTCATTTGTGTCGCCGGCGCTGGGCGTGGCCCCCTCGTTTCTCGAAGCCTCAAAGCTATCCAGAGAGCTAAGAAAGAAGCGTTTATCTACGCAGTCGAGAAGAACCCGAACGCTTTTGTGACGTGCGTTCTCACTTGCATGCGTAACCAACCCCCCTTTTTGTTCATTTGATGGATCAGCCTCCAAGGACGCAAGGCAACGGAGTGGGGTTCTTCGGTGGAGCTGATAGCTGGTGACATGAGACGGGCTGAAGTACCTGAGCCCATCGACATCTTGGTCAGCGAACTTTTGGGATCATTTGGGGATAATGAATTGAGCCCTGAGTGTTTGGACGGCGCGATGCGGTTTTTGAAGCGTAAGTGCATTCCAGCTGCTCTCCGCGATGTGGGTGTATTGATGGACATGATGAGCGGATGGTATCTCTATACCGTCATCTTACACGGCACACCTTGCACCTCTGTCGTCATCAAAGCTATATAACGCTGCGAGGGAGACCAAGGATCTCAAGGGCATGGAGACGCCATACGTGGTGATGTTCCAAAACGTCAATATCCTCAGTGGTGACGGTGGTGGTGCCGCGGGGCGATGTGGACCCAAAATACAAGAATGCTGGGAATTCGAGCATCCGAGAAAAGACGTAACTGTGGATCAGAGAGGTGGGCCACTGATCGGTCGAGCGAGTGTGTTACATGGTGCTCACAGGCAGACAGGTTTACCTCTCACGAACAGCCACAACGTCCGCTCTGCTAAGCTGTCTTTCTATATCCCACACGCGGGGGTGATGCATGGACTGGCTGGTTATTTCGAGGCGGTATTGTATGGTGACGTGGGGCTGAGTATCCATCCTTACCGTAAAGAGCACGTTGCCAAGGACATGTTGAGCTGGTTTCCACTGTTCTTTCCCTTCCGGGTGCGCTTCTTTCTATCTCCGTTTCCCGGTGGACGACCCACTAAGCGAGCCGTATTGTCTCAGGAACCGCTCTATCTGCCCAGCAACTCGGAATTGCAAGTGTCGATATGGCGCCTCACAAACGAGCGACAGGTGTGGTACGAGTGGTATGCGGAGTCGTATCTTCCGGTTGCAAACGTGTCGTTGCCCGTTGAACACGCCGGAGACGTGTCTGCTTCGGACGGGCCGTCCTTCTTGAGTGCTTCAACACACGTCGCTGTCCCAAGCCCTATCCTAAGTGCGGACGACGTGTTTCCACTGGACGAGCCTCGTGCCGAGCAACATCGTGGTGGTGTAGAGGTCAAGCTACCTTGTGGTGTTGTCAAGATTGGACAAACGGCGTTGCACAACCCGGGCGGACGCAGTAGTTGGATAGGCTTGACGTGACAGCGCATGGTCACAGCAAAAGAGAATGCGTAGTATTGAGTACTTTTTGCGTGCTCACTCTCACTGCAGGACTGAACGTATGGCATGAACATCTCGGCGCGATGAAGGTCATAGTGATTGCCAAGCGGTGTCGGTTGGTAACCTGGATCCATCTATCTATAAAAGTATGGGAGCAGCTCCAATAACAAGGAGCTTAGCTAATACCGTAATAAGAAGCATATGACCGTCTTTTAAATAAATTCAAACTCCGAACATGTCGTCCACCTCGCTTGGCGCAAGCACTCTTTTTCATCTACGCCATCCTCTCCTCCGTCTTTCTACTCTCTAGAAATTCCTAGCGAATTCATCGCTCGCTCATTCACCACCACAATGAAATTCTTTACTCTCGCTGTTGCCCTGGCTGCTGTTGTTCCTGCGTTCAGCCTCACCATCAATACCCCGTATGTCCTGTTATGTTACCCACCCTGTTTTCCGTTGTGCTTATCCCTACGACAGTACTGGTGTTGTTTCATGCGGTGAGTCTATGCCTCCAGCATGAACGGAATGGGCGTTGATCGTCTACTTGGTTGACGTGGTCAGAGCCGACCCAGCTCAACTGGTCTGGTGGGCAGGGACCTTACTACTTGTCTATTCTTCCTGGTAAGTAATGTTTATTCTGCCTCATGCGGGATGCTCAAGTAGCCGGATGACAGCCGCTCAGACTACGGCCCCTGCTGTAAGCCATTGTTTTATTTCTCTGGATGTTCGCTGACTAGTGTGTTCTAGCTCGAGCAACTGACTACTACAAATGCGACTTCGTACACTTGGACCGTTAACTTCGAACAGGGTACCAGCTTGTTAGAACACCCTTTCTTTGTCAAACATTCTTATGCTGATTGTATTGTGTGTAGCACCATTGCTTTGAAGGATGGTTCTGGAGAAGTCGCATACTCAGACATTGTCACAGTTCAGGGTGGAGGTTCCTCTGGCTGCACCACTAGTCAGCCAAGTGGTAGCAGTGGTCCAGCTCCTGCTTCTACTGGTGCCTCGGGATCTGCTTCGGCTGGATCTACACCTACTGGTGCTAGTGCAAGTGCATCCTCTGGCAGCTCTTCTACCAGCACCGCCTCTGGCAGCAGCTCGACCCACAGCAGTGGTGCTGGCCGTCTTGGCGTGTCTTCTGCGTTTGGCGTTGCAGCCGTCATGGGCTTGGTTGGTGCTGCTTTTTTCTGAGTGTCGATCGACTGCTGGCGCTGTGACGAACTATCTGCGACGGATGATAGCTACTAGTGCCGAGTCTGATTTATCGTTTACTTGTACCCATTACCTGTCGTTGCTGTTACATTCGTCTTGGGGAGCATTTATGTCGGTTTGTACCCGAAACCGTTGATGCCATTTTTTTTCTTACACTAGCCTTTTTAATTCTGAGCATGTCCATTGATTTTGATGGCGCACTTGTGCATTACCAAAAGGACTAGTACGTAGTCTTGTGACAGAACAAGTTTTCCCATCTCCCTCTTTCCCTGTCGCAGTGTTTCCAAAGTCCGAATATAACAAGGTGATACGTATCCCTGTATCTCCAAAAAAAAAAAGTGCCATTCCAGAGTGTCGTACGCGTGGAAACACCTATCCATCCTCCCTCTACCTTTCTTGCCCCGGTGAGCAACACATAGCACACGGATCACGAAACGCTGGAAGAAGACATAAAGGTATACGTGTGTGTACGTGTGTAAAGAAGAACGAAAAAAAAAGGAAGTCGAGGGACGCGAGCCAACTGGCAAGTTCGTTACCCGTTCGCATTGACCGTGACGTACTGTACATGATGTATACTGTAACGTGTATATATCAAGTATCTGTGTATGTGACACTTATCAGTGTCATACCGCGTTAATGTGCGCTTCTCGGATCGGAAGCGTGCGACGCGGCGTCTCGGGATTTTTGTTTGAGGTGGCCTTGGACCAGAAGAGAGCAACGAGGGAAGCTGGGGTCGAGGGGAAACATTATACTGGCAAATCAAATACCTGTCCCCTCTGGTGTGCGTGTGTGAAAAAACACTCGCACAAGGAGTGAACAGGAAGAAGCGTTGGCGTCACGCCGGGCCTTCCAAAAGTTGAGGCAATGACAAAAAGGAAGGCGCGAAAACGGATGGTCTGGGAAGAAGAAGGAAAGGAGACAAGGTAACACATCGTCCCACCTTCCTCGGTATGCTCACATGTAGCCATGTTTGCCAGACGACTTGTCTTGTTTTTGGCAACGCTCGAAGAGAAAGAAGGCAAGCCATGGTGGCCATGTTCTTTTTCATTCTCTCTGTGTTTGGTCAAGAGTGCGATGAGTGGGTAAGGACCACATCGGGGAGCTGCTTTCTTTCTCCCTTCCGGGGTTGCGGAGTCGGGAGTGACTGACAGAGACGACGTGCACGCATCATGGCACAGGCCTGCTTATCATCTTTGGATCTGTTGTGGCATTGAGAGAAAAATAAAAGAAACAGTCAGCAAAACACGGGACTTTTCATTTTGGCAGCCAGGCGTGACTCGACGTGACCACAAACATAAATCAATGACAAGACCATGAAGCGGGAGAAGAGAGTGCTTATCAATCGTCTTTTGCGTGGGACGGGGAGGTACGCGGGGGACAACAACGAGGAACATTCAAAAACAGGTCGCAGGGATTGAATTCGTTTTAAGAATCGTCAGAGGAATAACGGCACACTACCATGTGTCGCGGAGTTACACTGGACAAACTCGAAAAAAAAGAACAAGAAACGGAGTGTTGCCATTTGAGCTGTTTAGTGAGAATCCGAAACACGAGGTGTCGTGTTTCTTGTTGGCACGGGGGCGGACGAGTGCAATTGACATACAGCACAAGATCAAACGTTGAGTATGGAACACGTCCACTTTTCGAGGGGACAGAGGGGGGAAGCTGAGCCCCCGTGACCCTGCCTCTCGGAACGGACCACAGTCATATTTGCCACATCGTGCACATGAGAGGTGGTCCCAGGGGGGGATCCACTCGATGGGCGTCATAATGTTCCGTCCGTGCGCGCGAATGCAGCGAATTCGACGGCATCGCTTGCGGAAATGGGTCCTTGAAGTAGAATCACAAAACGGCACCGGCGTAACAGAAAGAAATCGCGCGCACCGCCAGTTGGCTCAACGATTCCTCGGGTCCTCAGTGGCTCCGAATTCGGGCATGTCCAAGAGATGCGTGATCGGAATTGAGAATATCGTCCTCGAGCAGAGATGTTGACAAGCTTCCTCCACGTGTTGCTTGGCATCACTGAGGATTCTCCCAGTCGTCTTGGTCGGGTAAAGCTCAGAAGTCGATGACGTGTGCAAATGTGTTTGACGATGTTACTTTCCCAATCTAATGTTGATATCGAGGATAGCCCCTTTATTTCTTCTAGTGTTTTTGACACGCTGTCGATGTCCAAGGCCGTCATAGAATACCACACCTGTCCTTGTTACGTGCGAGCGGTAGGGGTTATAGCTGAGCAAACAGATTCACGTCTGAATGTGCGCCATACTCCATCCCAATCGGCTCCGAACGGAAAAAAAAAGAAAAAGAAAAAGTGATGGTGTACGTTGATCCAATCAAATCCCATGTTGCGATCGTACCTATGTGACCCCCCTGCCCATGTTGAGCTTGTACCTGCGTGGCGCTCTCCCTTTCCCTTGACCACGTTCGGACGTGAATGAAAAGGTGCGCATGAATCTCACGACGGGTCTTCTCTTCTTTTGAGAGTTCAGCCGGCGAACGGTGATTATAGGTATTTGATGGGGATTCCCCCTGGCCGCCATATTGGTACTTCCCTGAGTCCCTTTTACGTTCAGGACAAACGGCGAACGTCGCTGCTGTCGTGCGTGTTGCATACGACATCATAGGACATGCGTAAGCCTTGTGGCAGAGAAAGCAAGCGAATGGCGCGCATCGAATAAAACACAACGAAAAATGACATGTCGGCAGGATGCGATGGTGCGACGGAGGAACCCGGGACCAAGGGGACGACGGGTCTCGTGGACTGTCGATTCAAGGAACGGTTGAACGGGTCTGAAATTGAGTATCACATTGATAATGGGTTTGCCTCATGTTCCCACCGCAGAGTGGGCAGGCTGATCGCAGTGCGATGACATGGTGACGATAGCCGAGGTCAGGTGTTGATGTTTGCGGTCGAACGGGATCAAATATGACCAGCGCGAGCGATTATCGATCCCAAATTTCCTTTGTTGAGAGGAATCGAGTTAATATCTCGCCACATGCAACAGACTGTGGGCGCAAATACCGTGTGCGGTCTCGGATGAAGGACGGCCAAAATTGCGTACTAAATTGGGATAGTACCTTTGGCCTGCAGTCAGGGGGGTCCAGGAGTTCTTTCCCGGGGGGATTCCCGAGAGAGCCAGCCCTCAGCAGACCAAGTTCCCGCGAAACACAAGGTGTCACGTGGACTCATGTTTGACGCTTTGCCCGCACAATCACCTGAAGCTGTTACCTGGCGCGATTGCTCCACTGGCATCAACGAAGTTCTAGGGTCACCATGCTGCATCGGTAGCTTCCGTCGAACAACAGCCAGTAAGAACCAGACATCTTACCAGTGCCTTCACGTCACAGTTCTGCCACATCAGTGTGGAACACGCGGTTCATTCAGAGCATAACGTTTGCGAACCTGATCAATTCGCTTGATAGTGAAGAACGTTATGGGGTTCGAAGCGGGCTGCTGTGGGACATCAAAACCCAGTGGTCAGGCCAGTATTGCGCTTTATTTCCAGATCCACCCAAGCCACGGGGTCAGATTTATTTTCGTCTACCGAAATGAACGCGATCCTCTAGCCAAGGAGGGTGGGAAGAACCAGTTCACGTTGTTGTGTCAGCTTGGAATCATCTGACGGAGCTGGTTCGTTGTGTCTCGTCTCATAGTATAGATGGCTCCCCCCTCGAAAGGCACTAACGTTCGAGGGTGGGTTTTCCGCCTTTGTGGAAGGTGCGGAGGGGGGTTGAGCCAGAAAAGGGTTCTTTCATGATAGCAATTTTGTGCTGATGGCTCGAGGTGCCTCTCCGCCCATGCTTGAGAATGCGGCGCCGCTGATGTGTGACATGTCCCTGGTGTGGATGGTTCGAATTCTTCCGTCCGCCTCCCTGTTTCATAGAGATGAAATGATCCCAACGATATGTACTATATGAGCGTGGCAGTAGGACGCATTTGAAACTTGCGGCACCTGGGAGCAAGGAGTCTTGGTGATGCGTCTTTGTCAGGGATGGCAATGGCTGACGGGGGTCCGGCTTAATCTATCGAGCGCGTAGCACTTCTCGTTCGCGCTGGCCTGTGAACGTCGGTCGACCCACCAAAGAGCTCATTATCTTCTTCAGAGACTCGTGGCCTTTGAAATTCTTTCCCTGGGAACGGATCCATATCTGAATGAGAAAAAAAAAAAAGGGCCACCCTGCCCACGACCACCGCGATCGACATCACTTCATCTGGCTGACGAGGAAGGTCCGTCCTAATGGCCCCGTGTGCCAGCAGTGAGGCGGGAGAGCTGGCTGGCTGGCTTCGGATCGCGCCATTGATAGTGTATCAACCAATACCCTTTGTCCGGACGCTGAGCGCTGAGCAGTTGAGAAGGCTGGTTGACAAGTTACGCCGGGCTGCAGCCACATTCAAGTCATCATGCAACGTTGCGCGCAACGCCCATCATCGTGTCGACATTCATCTCGTCCTTCTTGTCCTGACAACGTGCAGATAGCATTCGGATCGATCACGTTCATCCCCTGCAAGCAGCTGGCGATGGCGCGTGGACAAACGAGTCAATGCAGCGCTAAGAATCCAGGCTATTTTACGAGTTGACGGAATAGAAACCGGACATTGTATTTCTGCGCCAGATCCGTGACCATTGATCTAAATGGCTAAACGGCGTGTTTCGTTCCCTGCTCGCCGGTAGGTTTTTGCTCGCGTTCCTAGTCACTTGGCAAGCTGCCTTCCATGAGGGGATGCGATGCCCTTCGTCCGACCTCGTGCCAGTTTACCCCTCCTGCCCATTTCAGTCCTCTTCTTATCAAAGAACCTTGGCGACGTGGCACCTTACACCTCTCCAGTGCAAGCACAGACTTTTTGCGATTGTGGCTGCAAGGGGAAAATCAGGGCATTCAATCGAGCACAGATCCATCATCACTCTCTCGCCCTCTTCCCCTCCCGCCCGCGCCCGCTCTACGCCATGGTTTGCACTATCGCTTCTCCCACGATCACTTCATCCACTAGTGGATTCCGCTGTCTCCGAAGGTCCTTTCTTACCAAATCGTGACCGACCATGCGAAATATAAAGCCTCTTGATTCTTGTCCGTTTGGTCGTCAGAACATCCAGAACCCGCTTTCGACTTGGACTGTCCGCGTCGTTGTTCCTCCCCAGCTCTATCTTGTCACGAATACCCGTGTATTTGCTCTCCCCATCGTCATCGTCGTCCTTGAAAGCAGCGTTATACAATGTGTAACATGGAATGGTCAGTCTGCGACTCTCTCGGCGGAGGAGCGTTCATTCAAACCCTTGGTCACTGTAGCGTCGGAGATCAGTACAGGGGTTGCGGGGTAGGCCCCCACCAGCCGACGTTGAACCACATCCACTTACACACATCTTGTGCTGTTCTTTTCTGATGACCAGCACTACGTTCGGGTCTACCAGACCGGCATCACGATGGATTGTGGCTCCCCGACATGCAAGCTCAGCAGCGCACACATGCACAAGACGGCACGGAACTGTGGATGCGTCGCCGTACGTCATCTTTACTCATTGATTCTCTTTCGTTCCGCCGTGTCGTTTACTGCGCCGCGATGGACCGACTTTCTCTTGTGCACGCGTCCGTCGCGGTGTTGTTTTGTCGCTCTTCTTTTCGTCTCCTAACGGCGATCTGTCTCGTTTGATTCAGGAATACACCGACTACCGACGCGTGCGTAACCTATTCCAGACCAAGTGCGAGACGTGCCAGTATCAAGACTACGTATCGGATAATGCGCGTCATGCAGCAGGACACCGTTGGTGAGAAGATGGCGATGAAAAACGCATTCACCGCTTCTTTCTTGTTTACCGTCCTCCGTGCCTCCGTGCCTCCGCCTCCGCCACCACCCCCAAACCTCTGACGACTTGTATATCTCCGCTCAAGCGCTGGCCATTTTTCATTATCCCCGAACGACCCGGGAAGGAAGAGAAAACAGATAACCAAAAAAAATCAAGAAAGCCCTCTTTAAAATTTTTTAATCTTGCTCACGTCTGTCGTATTAAGCTTTTTCGCTACGTACTATAATTTATATTTTTTACCCAATCGGACTACAATACGTGTTTTATATAGTCGCCTGTTTTTTTTTTCTCCAATCATAGATGACAGCCCTCTTCCCATTCCTTTCTAAAGGCCAGGTCAGGTGTTACGCAGCCGAGATCAAATGGACAGCATGGAGGGAGAAGGGCGGGTTTACGACAGACCGTAATCCCGAAATGGAAGGGAACCTGCAGGGTGGAGGAAGATGGAAACGCGTCCCCAAGTCGCATGACACACCTCGACCCTAATGATCATGATCGTTGTCTCCTCGTAGTTGAAACGTTGACGAACGAGATACGACCCTTTGATTTAGACAAAATGAAACACGAGACCGAGATCTCTGTTGGCCTTTTTCTTTTTCTTTTTCTTTTTCTTTCGTTGAAGCTTCGTCTGGTCGGACATGGATAGGCTCTGCATGGGCTGAGCCTTTTTTGCTGTTGCAACTCGTGATACAGGAGAGAGATCAAGAAGCCGGATCGCAAACACCCTCCCAGTCGTGTACATATTACGTTTTATGCTGTCGGGCCAAGGCCAGATGTTATTGGACCTCCTCCTGACCTAGGGAATGGAGCACACCACAGACCAAGACCTGCAACGTTGCCTCGACCACACGTATCTATAATGGGCCATATCCTTCGCACGACTTGGACCTTGTCGTTCATAAACACGACCCTGCAGGTGGGTGATAAGCGGAGACTGGGATCGGGATGATCCCTAGGCACGACTTGCACACAATTCAATGCGACGTGGCTGATATATTTTGGATAAAGTCCAATTATACATACGGGTTGATGCTACCCGAATCAACATGGAGATGTGATCATTATACAGGCACTTGCGTGGCGAATCACGACACCGTGCGGTTGCACGCCCTCATGATCTGTCAGCAGGCCAGCTGACCCTGCACATCCTGTGCTGAGCTTGCTTCCTGTCCTGACCGACACCGACAAAGCCTGACGCCGTGACATTTCCAGGCTTGGCTTCGCACCGTATACAGCAGGTGGTTTATCATTAAATTTCAAAACCGCTTGCCTCCACGCTTGATGGGCTGCCTCAACCCTGGGGCAGACGCAGTCCCTCTTCTGATCTGGGCCGCGAGTTTCTTCCGTTCTTCTTCGCTATCCTCGTCGGAGGACGGCACACGGGGTTTTGACTTCTTAATGGGTCGCACAGGCGATGAATCCGTATCCGATGGTGGTGCTCTACTGATGTTTCGGCTCCGAGCACCGTCCGAGCGGGGGGAAGGTTCCCTTGATGGCGCCGGTGACCGCATGCGTATATCAGGTCGTTGATCTGCGCCTGCTGCGCCAGACCCTGGAGTGGGCCTTGAGGGCTGGACCAAAAGATCGTCTTCCGGTTCGGTCGCAGACCCGGAGTCTGCGGCATGGTCGATTGGACTCGGCCTGCGTGAGAGCGTGATGTTTTCTCTCTTTGAACTAGTCGAGACCTCGCGCCGATCCCCGGTCATGTTGGCTTCCTGGCGTGACAAAAGACCCACATCTGCTTCTGGTATGAGTGAACGCGTGCTTTCAAGGAGTTCGAATGCCTTGTCTGTCTTTGACGTTGCGACGGGTGGAACAAGTGGCACCACTGTGGCATCAGTTGCGATGCTGGCTAGAACCCGGTCCTATGTAAGAAAGCAGGATGGTTCAGAAATAGGCACCACCCACGAGGGTCCGAAATGAAGTTGAAGACTGCGGTTATGCGCTGAATCGTCGTGGCCAGCCGTGGTTTCGACAATGCATTCTTAACGTGTGTGTCGACCGTTCTCCGTGCGGTTCGAGCAACCTTGTCGATTGCCTGAGAGCGAAAGATACGGAAACTAGTCAGGACGTTGCTGTGTACACCCACAGTTGGAAAGGGATTACCTTCTCGAGATCGGTGGCTGGGAGATCGCCAACGACATCAGGAGAAGAGAATGCAAGGTGATTCGCGCTTATCAGCGGCATGATAAGGTGCTTTGATAGAATTTCAGCTGAAGTGGTGTGACCGACAAAGATAGTTTCCCAACGCCACTTGAAGGCATTGCATTCTAATTGGAACGTCAAATCCTTCCAATGCCACGCATCAGTGGGCATGTCGGTCGGAGCTTAAGAGAAAGAGTACCCCGAATTTGGACTCGACCATTTCAAGGGAGAGCTCCTGTATGCCGCCGAGAGTATGAACGCTAGACAAGAACTCAAGGGAACGTGTTCGCCATGCCTCTTCTTCATCGCCATCGAGTGGTGGTGAGCCGATCCGTTTGTTACATTCACGCCACCGCCTTGCAAACCGATTGCTAGACAAGGCTGGAGGGCAGATGGGAACAGAATTCGCTTGATTAATCACCGGGGAAGATGGGCTCACCTTCGGCCCACGTCCGCTTAGTGTCTGTGATCATGATGCAGCAGGTGAGATCCACTGGAGAAGAGTAAAATTTCTGGCCAACGGGGATAGTGACGAAGCGTCGTGAAAGATGAGATCCATGGCTACTGTAATGAAAAAATGGAAGAAAACACGAACGATGAGATAAGGGGTCGACGTGTTGGGGTCGACCTTGACGAGCCATTCCTTTTGTACGAGAAGTTCCTACATCAACGATCGCTGTGAACTTTCCGCGGATATGGAGTGATTGAGTACGTACCGCGTTGAATGAATCCATGCAAGTGATGGACGTACCCCAGACGTGGATCGGAGTTTGAATCTGCCTCCCGTCTCTCTCACCGGGCATGACCAGCGAACACTGCGATGAGCTTGATAGTTCGATTCCCAGCTGGCTGCCTTTGCGCCTCAAGGTGCTTCGCTCGTCCATTCTGCACAAGACGTTTAGCATCGCCGTGCTCGACGCCTACGCCGAGACCCAGTTTGGACGCGATG
>JBBPKD010000744.1:0-15137 GCA_038089075.1 Singerocomus inundabilis
CCACCTGGTCCACATTGCTGCAGGAGATGAGTGGAAGACTACATTTTGGACTTGCTATGGATCATTCGAATGGTTGGTTATGCCATTCGGTCTTACTAATGCTCCCGCTGCCTTCCAGCACTTCATTAACAGCATCTTCGCTGATATGCTGGATGTCTGCGTGGTGGTGTATCTCGATGACATTTTGGTTTACTCCCAGAACATCGCCTCCCACAAGAAGCATGTTCGGGAGGTGCTCCGCCGCCTCCGTGCTAATGGGCTATACCTGAAGCCAGAGAAGTATGAATGGCACTCTGAGTCCATCGAATACCTCAGTTATATCCTCTCTTCCTTTGGTCTCTTTATGGCCACCGACAAGATCAAGGCAATCACTGATTGGCCTGAGCCTTGTAAGGTTAAGGATGTCCAGGCTTTCCTGGGCTTCACCAATTTCTATCGTCATTTTATTCATGATTATGCTAAGATTATTGTTCCTTTCACTTGCCTCACTGGCAAGAATGTCCGCTGGGACTTCTCTGTGGACTGCCAGTGCACTTTCCAGTCTCTAAAGGAGGCATTTACATCCACTCTGGTGCTTGTGCACTGGGTTCCGGATGCTCCTATTACTGTTGAGACTAATGCTTCAGACTATGCAATTGCAGGTATCCTTTCTATCACCCTTCCTGATGGTGAACTCCATTCTGTCGCATTCTACTCCCGTTCCCTCTGGGATGTGGAGTTGAATTACGACGTTCATGATAAGGAACTCCTTGCCATCTTTGAGGCATTTTCACAATGGCGCCATTACTTGGAGGGTGCTGGAACTCCTATTACTGTTTTTACTGATCACAAGAACCTTGAGTACTTTACAGGTACCAAGCTCCTGACCCGTAGGCAAGTGCATTGGTCAGAGTACCTCTGCCAATTCAACCTCGCCATCAAGTACCGCCCTGGTAGGCTTGGGGCCAAGCCTGACACCTTAACTAGACAATGGGACGTCTACCCTAAGAAGGGGGACAAGGACTACGCTCTAGTTAACCCTCACAACCTTAGGCCCATCTTTACTCAAGATCAACTTGCTTCATCCCTCTGAGCCACCTACCTCGAAGCTCTGGTCCTCTGAGCTTCACTCCTCGTCAACATCGAACAACTCCGCTCCGACATCATCTCCGCCTTGCCCTCCAATTCAGTTTCTTCTTTGCTTCTTGCTACTAATCCTCTGTTAGATCCCTGTTGGACCATCTCCTCTGATGGCTTTCTGCTCCGGGATAATCGTATCTACATCCCAGATGCCAACAACCTTCGACTTCGCATCCTTCAAGCTTTCCACGACCACCCAACTGCAGGCCACTTTGGGCAGAACCGCACTCTAGAGCTTATTCACTGTAAGTATACATGGCCAGGCATCTGGACTTTTGTCAAGGACTATGTTAGTTCTTGCACATCCTGTGCTCATGTTAAGGTGCCTCGACATTGCCCCTATGGTCTCCTCAAGCAACTTCCAGTGCCAGAGAAGCCATGGAACTCCATTTCAATGGATTTCATTGAGCAACTCCCATCCTCGGACAGCTTCACTGCCATCCTCGTGGTAATTGATAGGTTGTCGAAGCAGGCTATCTTCATTCCTACCTATGATACTATTACCTCTGCTGACCTTGCTAAATTGTTCTTGATTCATGTCTTTTCCAAGCATGGAGTTCCATCCCATGTTACCTCTGACAGGGGCTTGGAGTTCGTGTCTCACTTCTTTCGTTCTCTAGGAAAAGCATTAGACATGCATTTCCACTTCACCTCCGGTTACCACCCCGAGGGTGATGGTCAAATGGAGTGTGCAAATCAGACTCTGGAGCAATACCTCCGAGTCTATTGTAACTATCAACAAGACAATTGGGCTGATCTTCTTCCCCTCGCAGAATTTGCCTACAATAATGTGCCCAGTGCTACAACTGGCGTATCCCCTTTCTTCGCCAACAAGGAATACCACCCTAATCTTTCTGTTTTCTCTGATTGCACACTAACCTCCTCTGCAGCCTCCTCTTATGTTGCTGATTTGGAGGAGCTCCATGAGTTCCTCTAATCGGAGATGTTGGCAGTGCAGAAGCAATATCAAGGTCCTGCTGATGCCAGGCGTAGCCAAGCTCTGGACTTCAAGGTCGGAGATCTGGTATATGTGAAAGCAAAGTACTTTTGTTCTATGAGACCTTCGAAGAAGCTTTCTGAGAAGAACCTTGGACCTTTCACTATAATTGCCCACCTGGGTAGTCATTCTTTTACATTATGTTTACCTGATTCTATGCGCTCAGTCCATCCCGTTTTTCACATCTCTCAGTTAGAACCTTCAACTTTGAATACTATAGATAACCATGTCCAATCTCCACCGCCTCCTGTGGAGGTCGACAGAGAACTGGAGTATGAGATCGCAGAGATCCTTGACTCCAAGATTGATCAGAGGAGGCGACTCTGCCAACTCCTGTACTTGGTGCGTTGGCTTGATTATAAGGGAACTGACAAAGAGACCTCCTGGCTTTTGGCCATGGAGTTAGGAAATGCACAGGACCTCATCTCGAACTTCCACCAGAGGTACCCAGAAAGACCTGGGCCACTACCTGCTCCGGCATAGGAGTCTCGGGTGTGCCCCCTCTTTTCATTTCTCTTTTGCTCGCTGTATTTCACTCCTTATTCATTCAAAAGAAAAGAAAAGAAAGTCATATTAAACAAAAATAAACACTATATACTAGTTATTACTCCTCCGCTTCCTTCTCCTTCATCTCCTCTTTGTTTGCATCCTCCCCCATCTCCTCTGCTTTCTCCGCACTTGTTTCCTTTTCCCCCATTGCCTCCGTCATCTTCGCTTCCTTCTCTGGGTTGCACTGGGTGTTTATCTCCCTCCTTGCTAGTGCGACCTGGCACCCTTTCTCCTCCACCCGTACTTGTTGGCCCCCCATCACCTGGGCCATCCTCTCCAATGCCTCCACCATGCAGCCCATCACATTGAGGATGGCCTCTCCATAGAAGGCCTCCTCGTAGGTGGCTTCCTCCAGCCCTCCTGTGATCCTTAATGGCCCCACCACGGGGGGCTCCTCGATGCTCTTCGCCTTCGTCTGGATTATGACCACAGGGCGAGGCTTCTTCGGCCCTGTTGTGTTATGCCTGGCCCGGGTAAGGTCGGGCGTAGACCTTGCTAGGACTCTCTGGTGGACTTGGAGCGGCAGAGAGGACGATGAGGGCTTCTACTAAGCCGTTAGCAAGTGAACTGAGTGGCTCTACTCATCTAGAGCCCAAAGGAACTCTAAGATAACCCCTGAGTCAATAGGGGTTCTTGCTGTGACTTACTAGCTGACTAAGAGCGCTAGCAGACAAGGAGGATAGCAAGCAAATACATTGCAAGCTAGGAAGCGAAGTACAATATGCACCAACTGTACACAAGGGAGCCTGTCTAAGTGCAATGCCAAGGTACAAGGATATTAAGTCCAGTATAAAGGTAGAACAAAGCTGAGGTACAAGTACATGTAACTGTAGCTTTAAGTATGCAGGGAAATGGTGCACAGACCATGGATGGGTTCAGGAGATGGGCAGAGGGAATACCATATGTAGGGTAAGATGTACGGTGGGTCTAGGGGCCGCTGTCATGGACAGGGGACGAAGGAGATGGTAGGAAGACCATCAACTAAATAAGGACAATGTCAAATAATAGAATGGTGGATCAAAGGGAACTTATCAGGGTATGGAAGCGAAGAGCGGAAGGAAGAAGCCCTGATAGTATCAGCGAGGTTCACCGGACGGGTAATGAGGAATGACTTGAAGGAGGCCTAGGGGCAAGACTAGGTGACGCAAGATGCGAGGCACATGATGAGCACATAATGAGAGGTAGGGTTGGTCTTGTGAGCATCAGATGATAAGACACGTGATAGGGGCACATGACGAGGAAGTCTTGCAGGGATGCACGAAGGAAGTGCAGGGTCGTAGGCGAGGATATAGCTGGGGAAGCTATAGGCAAGCTATGCAGTGAGTCTGGCATAGGGTGAGTTAAAGGGAAGTCACGAGGTGTCTAGACGAGGGAATAAGGTCTAGAGGTCAATAGTGGGGAGGTCATGTGATAGGTCACATGATCAGGAGTACTCTGAAGGTCATGTGAGATTATATGTGATGAGAGACGTGTGGTGGCGAGATACACGAGTCTAGGGAGACGAGTGTAGCGAGTGTAGCAAGAAAAAGAGTAGTCAGGGGACGAATTGTAACACGTTGTTGTCATTCTGTCTTCGATATGAACCTTCTTCTTTCTCCTCGTTGTCATTTCTTCCTCACTTTCTTCCTTTCTCTTGCACACTGCATGCACCTTGGCGCACTAAAGGCACAACTTGCCTTTGGTGCCCACTTCAGGGGGCTCGCAGTCCCATCTGTGCGCCATGCACCATTCGCAGGGGGTCTTGTCCACTGCCTTGTGTTTTTGTCCCCGTTCCTTTTCTTCCTCCGTTTCGATACTCTTCTATTAATTCGTTAGCTGTGTTACCATCTTGTAGTGTCACTCACTGGGTCGCTTGCCATCGCCCACGCCTTTCCCTTCCCCTTTCCCTTACTCTCCTTCTCTCTTTTCCTCTCCTCCTCCTTCCTCTGATGCTCCACCTCTGCCTGCCTCTTCTCTGCTGCTGCAGCACAGGCTTGTGCCGCCTCCTCCTTCACTCGGTGTGCCTTCTTAGCCTTCTTACGTTCCTGCCTTGCTCGCTCTTCTGCCTTGCGTCGTTGACGTCGCTCTGCCTCTTGTTTCATGTGCTCTGCATACTCCCCGATGAGAGCCTGCAATCGGGCATACTCATTTGCGTCAACGAGTATGGGGCTTCACGACTTGCTGGCCATAGTGGTAGTAGTGGTGGTAGAAGTGGTGGTGGTGGTAGTGGTGATGGTGATGGTTCAAACCAACGCAACACGATGCGACACAACAACTCCTATTACCCAAGGTGAACTTTTCTAACTCTGACGGATATGCGCCACCTCCTTATTCTTTCAATTCCCCCTCTTCACAGGGGCTTGACAGCCCCCTAGGATTGGTTCGATCATCCTCTGCACATACCATGGCCTTGAGGGCTTGGCTTTAATGGGGGGGCACTGTCACATCCATCCTCCAACCCCTATTGCCCCTCCTCCATCCAACTCCATCCAACTCTGTCAACCCTCGTACCTCCCACACCTCCTATCCCTCAAAGTTCCTACTCCGGAGTTTGTTCCTCCGTCGTGACCAGTCTAGACCATGCCGGACCTATTTGCCTTCGATCATTGCTGTGTACGTTATGTCCTGTCATTGTTATTCTCTCATCATTCACTCTGTCACTCGTTGATGTCTCCATATGTTCTTTGACATTACCATATGGTCACTTGACATTTCCACATGCTTACTTGTTTCACCTTGTACCTTACTTCACTCGTACTTAAGAGCAGCACTCCCTGTATGTCTCCTTAGTACAAATATCAACTAAGTCACTCCTCCTATCGTCGTTTGACTACCTCACCCAACTCTTACTCCTCCTACACTACCTCTGCTTCAGACCTCCACCTCTATGTCCTACGAAATACGAGGACACGGTCCTATATAAGGGCACGACACATAAGTCCTGTGCCGATGTCCTCACTAAGTCCCACACTACTCTGTTCCTCCATTAGGACTTCTAGTCCACCTCTGCCACTAACTCCTTTGTACCCCCTCAGATCTCTGCAACTCTGGTCGGACTTCAACATGGAGGACAAGGATTTGACAGCAAACTGGGCCCACTTCAATGAGAACTCCTATCATACTCTTGCAACGATATAATGACCATAGTACTCTTGCAACTAGGTCCTGGCACCATTCTAATACGTGCAGCTATCTGCAAGCATAATCGTGTTCAGGCTAACGGAGCCCTTGGATAATCACATGGTTATCTGGAGGGTACCACCCTTAAGGTGCTATGCCTCTGGCCCATCCAGGGCTCTCTGGAATAAGTTAGCAAGGATACAATGAATGTGTTGCATACTGGATGATCTTGTGTCATAGTCTTCCTAGGATATGAGTTGGTACTTCTGGCTGGCTGGGGAGGAGAGTGGGGTTGGCTTCATCTCCAGGGACCTTACTCCTAGGCACCATTGCTGGTGGGTAGGCAAATAGTCAACCGGCTACAAGTCAGAGCGCTCACTAGGCCACCTTTGCAGGCAGGATAGAAGGTTAACAAGTGGATTAGGCTGGGAGGACACCAGCCAACTCACAACCCCTTATATATGGTTACATGATGTGCACAGACCAAGCTATGATGTTGTCTAGGGTATATGGTAATTAATGGGTAGAGGGTTGTAATGTAAGAGTCTGTGAGGATCACGCAAGGTAAGGCATGAGATTGAGAAGGTTAGAAGCGTACCTCATGCTAGAATATGAAATGGAGATCAATCACAAAGTGTGAACAATCAAGGATGTTGATCATGGCAGAGATCCATCTAGGATCTTGCAGGGTCATGGAGGATGATTGTACTGATCGAAGAGAAAGGCAGAGATGAGAAAGGTGTGTAGGCTTGTAGGTGAGTGATCGGAGTGTAATGTGATTGGTGTGATATTGTGAAAGAGTGAAGAGGGTGAAGGTGTGAAGATGTGACAGGTGATGGAGTGATGTTGTGAAGGGATGGAGGGGTCACATGATCAGGAAAAAGAATAGTCATGGGATTCTATGGTAAAATCCCATATCATAATAGGTTTAGGGTTAGGCAGTGTAGCTCCCTTGCGTCTGCAACACTTGCACTGACTCATATGTAGTTAGATCTACAATAGATAAATACATTATAGTCTGTCACAATCTGCACACGACTGAGTTAGACCCACAATAGTATTCTTACACTTGTGGGGGTGAGTAATAGTATGTATTCACTTAAAGGAATATTCTCTTGTACATGGAGTTTATATACTCACTATCTAGTGTTTAAGTAATCATGTATGACTGATCCTAATGGCCTCATTCTGAGTACATATGGTATCAGTATCACATCAGTATGATGCAATCTACCTAGTTATGAATATTGCTAAGTGTATGACTCAGATATGGTGCAATACTTAGCCATAATGATGTCTTTCTATTGTAATCACTGTTACAACTCGTCCTCTGACTACTCTTTTTCTTGCTACACTCACTACACTCATCTCCCTAGACTCGTGTACCTCGCCGCCACACGTCTCTCGTCACATGCAATCTCATGTAACCTCCAAAGTACTCCTGATTATGTGACCTATCACATGACCTCCCCACCATCGACCTCTAGACCTTATCCCCTCGTCTAGACATCTTATGACTTCCCTTTGACTTGCTCTATGCTAGACTCACCGCATAGCTCGCCTATAGCTTTCCCAGCTATATCCTCGCCTACGACCTCACACTTCCTTCGTGCATCCCTGCAAGACTCCTTTGTCACATGCCCCTATCACATGCCTCATCATCTGATGCTTGCAATACTAACCTTACCTCTCGTCATGTGCCCATCATGTGCCTCGCGTCTCGTGTCACCCAGTCTCACCTCTAGGCCTTCCTCAAGTCATTCCTCGTCACCTGTCCAGTGAACCCCGCTGATACTATCAGGGCTTCTTCCTTCTGCTCTTCGCTTCCATACCCTGATGAGTTTCCTTTGATCCACCATACCGTCATTTGACAATTGTCCTTACTTAGTCGACGGTCTTCCTACTGTCTCCTTCGTCCCCTGTCCATGACAGCAGCCCCTAGACCCACCGTATGTCTTACCCTACATATGGTATTCCCTCTGCCCATCCCCTGAACCTGTCCATGGTCTGTGCACCATTTCCCCACATACTTAAAGCTACAGTTACACGTACTTGTACCTTAGCTTTGTTTTACCTTCATACTGGACTCAATATCCTTGTACCTTGGCATTGCACCTAGACAGGCTCCCTTGTGTACTGTTGGTGCACATTGTACTCGTTTCCTAACTTGCAATGTAATTGCTTGCTATCCTCCTCATCTGCTAGTGTTCCTAGTTGGCTAGCAAGTCACAGCAAGAACCTCTGTCAACTCAGGGGCATCTCAGAGTTCCCTCGAGCTCTAAATGAGTAGAGCCACTCAGTTCACTTGCTAACGGCTTAGTAGAAGCCCTCGTTGTCCTCTCTGTCGCCCAAATCCACCAGAGAGTCCAAGCAAGGTCTACGCCCAACCTTACCCAGGCCAGGCATAACAAAAGAACAAAGCTCACAATCGTGGCTAGTACCAGCTAGTTCGCATATGCCCTCGTGCTGCCCTGATGACACAGCGACCCTGAAGATTAAAGATCTTACCTGATGATTCTGAACTCTCATCATCCTGCCAATTGAAGACAGCATTACTCGAAGAAGCGCGATTTATGCGCCCAGGACTTAGATGACCTATGAAACCTATACCATGGATACCCCGGCACCCAGCAATATGCGTAGAAGACGCGCTGCTCCCCTCCACACCACGGTCAATGACCGACATCCAGAGAAACACAGTAACACGTGATTAGCACGTGCCTCACACTCCCTGCCCCACTGTACCACTGGACTACGACAACACAGAACCCACTACCCCAACCAACAGCTACCAACGCGACTCACTGAGATCAACGAAGAACGTCACCTCAGCACCACGCGACCAGAAGATGCGCAGTACACGCACAACCCTGAGAAACCACAACCAAAAAAGACGGCAAGACCTAGAAGAACCACAGTCATCGCAAATGACACATACCCCACTGAAGAACCTGCAGAAACAAGCGTAAGAGATATGCTCACGAGTTTTGTCCCACAGGTAACCCCTATCGCGCGCAAACCAGCACTACCCATGAGACACACAAATGTGCATTCCACGATCAGTTCTCCACCAAACTCCCCACATACCACACACACCCGGCACATTACTGTGCATCATCCTGACAGCATTATGGCCGATTCCCCCCACTCCTCAACCTCCCCTCAGTGTCCAACCCCTCTACCTACGTTTATTCTTCAAACAGCATGGCACCTTGAGAACGACACCTCAAGCGCTCAGAAAAGAACTTGGCATAGTGTTGCGGAACCTACAACCAATAGTGGAGCAACTATCGGAATGTCCTAAACTACCATCAGTAACCTGTTGGCGACCTTGATCTTCATGTGACAGGGCTTGCACCAGTTGCAGATAAAAGAGTAGCTAGTCTTGAGCAAAGAGTTGCCTAGCTTGAGGAATGATGAGCTTCCACCAAACCACCAAAAGAGGAGCTATAAGGGTTGCGGATATAAAGAAAGGACTGCGCGTCGGGGGGTGACTATCCAGGATCTTCTAGCAGACTATTGCACTGCTATAATGTCAATCGTACTATTGCAACGATGACCTGTCTTCATCCTAATACAAAGGCCTAATGCCAATGCATAATCGTGTTGCGAGCCAAACAGCAGCAAGTGCCTAAGCTCTTCTTGTGTGTGACTATATCCAGGTTGTCATCCTTTATAAGCTGATTATGAGGGTGCCACTCTACTAGGATGAACCTCTAGTCTTCTGCCATGGGAGCATTTTATTATGTGCTATTACTTAACCATGCAGGTAACAGCCAGTTTATAGAGTTGTGGCTCTGTCCTATAGAAAACCTTCAACGAGCACTAAGCAAGTTGGAACGTACTTTATATCTTGATTATGCATCTAGTCTGGATGCGGGATGGTGTAGGGGATAACGTGCCCCGTCTCACGAACGAGAGACTATCACATTGAATGCACTGAGCTGAACAGTGGCTAACAGTGGTCTTGCTACTAAAGCGTTGATCTTGACTGGCTGGCTGGAGGGGAGGGAAGTGGTTTGCTTTATCTCCAGTAACTCACTCCTAGGCGCGGAGGCCAGGCGACTTTACTTTTACTAAGCTCAAGAGCTACAAAGCCAATCCAGTTAAGGACCAGGGTTGCAGGTAGAACGAAGTGGATTAGGCTGGGGGATTACAGCCTACAACAATCCCCTTATATACGTTACAAAATGTAGCATGGACCAAGCAGTGCCATGGTCTAGGGTATACAGTAATTAATGGGCTAAGGGTTAGTATAGTAATAGTCCATGAGGTGACAGTGAGGAAGCCTCAATATAAAGGTAAGGCAAAGCAGCAAGAAGATCAGAAGTGAGCCACATTGCAAGAAGGAGGAAGTGGAAGATCAATCACAAGATGTGAAAGATCAAGGAAGGGATCGGAGATATAATTTATCATGGCAGAGATCCAGATGGATCTTGCAGGGTCATAAGATTAGGTTTGTAGATCTTCAGGGAAAGCAGATATGAAAGCCTTGAGGTATTGACGAGGCAATCAAGGAATGGAAGATGCATTGTGGGCATGCATGAACCATGAGGTTGATGGCAGAGATATCTGTGGGAAGATCTTGATTGTGAAGAGGTGTGCACCTGTGAAGGTGTGAAGGCGTGAAAAGGTGAAGAGGTGAAGAGGTGACTATATGACTTGGTGAAGGCGTGATGATGTAAAGGGACGGAGGAGAGTCACGTGACCGAGGAAAAATGAAAAAATAATGATATTTGTAATACTATGTTCCATAACATATAGACAATGGTTTCCCCCTACATATCCGGCACCCTGGGCTATCTCGAATAGCACCAGACAACTACCTCATTGCACCTCGGGCCTAGAAAAGTCTAACCCGACCTAGGCAACCTGGCAACCTTCGCCAATACCCCAGAACACATTTGCAACCCTGAGACCCCAGTTAGCTGATTGCAAGGCATGGCACGGATGGACTTGTGTACCATCTGCCCCAAGATTGGTTTGGCACTAACCAAGACTCACTCAACCATGGAATCATTTCAATTCATTGTCTCTTTTCCCTCTCCTCAGAGAACTCCACTGACCATTTTAGATGGTACCTCGAAGCCCTGCTTCCCCGTCTCCAGAAAAAGCTGCGAACCGCTCTAAACAGTTACTGAAACGCCACTCCCTCCTCTTAGGACAATCCCTCAGCTACTTTAGGTAGCAACCACTGATCATTCTAGACCTCTAGTTTGCTCATCAAGAAGGCATGGCAATCTTGGCCTAGCAAACTGAGAACCCAACTAATGAGTATGGCACGAACAAAGTCACTAACCTAGGGACTCTCTTACGAGTCAAACCCCAAGTAGACCATTCAATGGTCATTCCCGGATATGCAATAACTCGCAGTCAATGCGGAATAAGCTGTACCACCAACAAGAAGACCCTGCATCTATATTAACCTTTTACAGGTCTACCATGTCACTGGTAACCCAGCAAGATGACCAAGAACACGCAATGCCAATAAGCTGTACAAGTTGCCAACTTACTGGCAACACAATACGAAAATGTCAAACATGAGTCATTCGAACACGTTTATCCTTCACATCAGTTGAAGCCTCAACCCACAGAACCTCGTCAGAGACTACAAGATAATCAAGAATGACCTTATATGGTCACGACTCGGACTTTTGTCCGACCAAGAAAACCCTAGACACTGGAACCTGGAACCTGTCGAACCTTCACATCAGATGAATCTCCGATCTGAGAACCTCGCTCTAGTTACCAAGATGACCTTATATGGTCACACTTCCCTCGTGACCCAAGAAGAAGAAGCTTTTGCTTCACATGGACATCCCATTTGACCGCATAGAACTCATTGATTATCACATTAGTTGATTTTCTCAGAGAACTTTGGCCTTAATTGGCTAGTCAATGTCCATCATTGAAACTACTGCAAGTAGTATCCTGGTTACACCAAGATAACCTTACCAGTCGCAACCATGAACTATGGCATATACAAGATGCCCCACAAGACCAAAGAATCGACTTTACTGTCAAACCATCACAGGTAGTGCATATGATGCACTAACACTGACCTTTTCACCTTGTCCTTTTCCTTCGTAACCTATTGACCCCCCAGTATACTCGAGAAAACCAGATTTCCCCTCGACATGGCTATCTATGCCTGAACCCTCGGAATTAGCAGATCAATGCGAAACCACTCCAGTCCTCAGTCAATGGGCTCTCTTAAGCCAATACTTTGGATCTACCACCTGGAACCCAGTTGAGACACATCTGTCTTCAAGAAACTTGGCTTTCCCTTCGCCCTCACCTCAATATTTAAACCTCAGTCCCTAGATCCCAGAATCAATACTTCAGTACCTTCCAGAAGAAGGCTAAACTTGTCCACATCCACAGCCTCAGTCACTAGACACCAGTGTCAACACTCTGGCGACCACCTGAGATGTGGCTAAACTCATTCTCCGCAAGACCTCATGTTGAACTGAGGTGGGCAGCCACTAGGGCACCAGCAGAGGAGGAACCTTTCAGGCTCTACCAGGTGGTGGAGACGTAGTGAACCACTCTATTTGTCTCTGATTGTCTCTGTATATTAATGTGGAGCTAGAAGCTCATATACAGAATGGTGTGAGATAAGGTTATCTAATCTATTGTATAGTAGTGCCTTATCTAATCTTGGTAAAAGCGGCCAATAGGGGCCATGCTACAATGTAATCCTATATAAGTGTAGCTAGTAAATGGCAGCTAAATAGTGCCAGTTCAACACCTCAGTCCCTCAGCTTCCCTCAGCTGATACTTCGGTACCCAGGATACCACCTGAAATGTGGCAAAACTTAACTGTTTCACTTGTTCCCTCTGTCTCTCGTCATCAGTCATTTATCTAAACACTTTAGTCACCAGGCTTTGCAAAGCCTATACTTCGGTATCACAGAAGACTCCTAGAACAAGTCTAAACTTAGTCATCACCTCAGCCTCAGTCCCTCGACGAACATCAACAATACTTTGGCAACACAGAAGATCGGCTTTCCCAGCTGAACACCAAGAAACATCCTCAGTCCCCAGGCATCCAATGCTTGTACTTCAGAACCAACACAAGTCCTCATTCGAGGCGACACTCAGAAGACCTCAGTCAATAGGTGAATTGTTGCCCATACTTCGGTTCACAAGATAGTCACCACTACTACGAACGTGGTCCCTAATCCCCAGTCCCTTGACTCAAGAGTTGATACTTAGAAAACGTCCGCAATGACATGAAACTATGAAACCCTTGTTCCTAGTCACTGACATCAGATCTTGACACCTTAGGAAACCTCTTGAAACGAGGTTAAACTTAGCCAACTTCGATTTCTGATCCCCAACATCATCTTAAATGGTCCAACGTCTCAGATCCCAGATCTCCATGAAGATGCCACCTTGAGGCATACCACACACCAATGATCACCGACTTCTCACACGATCCCTCCAAGTCACAGCTCTACAGAATCCAAGTCACCGATCCCCTCCACAATGAGGATAAACTATGAAACCCTAGGCCCTCAGATATCAATGGTTAACACCGACATTAGATCAATGTTACCACATCCTCAGCAACTCGCTATGAGTATAACTAGACTTCCCAGAGAAGTCCTATCAGTATTAGGCAACCCCACGAGACACTCAAAGTCACTAGAGTCTAACAAGCGAAGTTCCTTCATGAACAAAAACTGAGATAATTCAATGCCTCTGCTCCCTAAAGGTCATGCCAACTGAGTTCGCAGCTCACCACCTCTGCCCACAGGATTATGCCAACGAATCTACTCTGAGAGCGAGTATAAACTATCACATGGAGACTTTGTCTATATGAAGAATGAAACATACCCACGAGCAACCAAGATGAAAACCTTCAATTTAGGCTTCTTAGAAGAAGAAGACATGGTTAATCATCAACACCAAGCACGAGAAACTTGAAACTCAGAGAAGATCCAACTGAGATATAATGAAGATCCTAAATTGGGTGATTTAAGGATTAGTAAGGGGGTGATTTCCCTCTTTTACCTTTGTTGTCCCTTGTTTGCGCTACTCCCTGCGCCCACAGGATGAACTTTTCCCTTTGAAACATGTGTTGCACACTCACTGTGCACTCTCCACCTCAACATTTGACCTCCTGTGTATCAATTCCCACCTTCCTTCGATACCCAGCATCTATGGAACCTTCACCTTAGGTCCCCTCCATGTCATGAGGTAAAACTGACCCATGTCTCCAAGACTTCCATGCCACCAGATCAACACGATCCTCCTTAGAAGAAACAACAAAAACCACATAATTGCTTAAACAAACTAGTAAACCATGGAAGATCTTGAGAAGATCTAGACTCCCCGAAGCTCCCCCACGTGTACCGGCATCTCCCACGATCCACCGCTACCGACTCTATGGCACCTACATCATTGGTCCCCACCTTGTTATGTGGTTAAACTAACTCGTTTTACCACGTCATGTGAATAAACTAACAACACCATCACATGTATAAACCGAACCCAGTAGACCTCTGGTTCAACAAAAGAACCTCACACAGAAGACCAAGACCCTGTACCTCAGTCATCGTCTTTGTAAACCCAAAAGAACAAAGACATCGTCCTTGGCAACACACACAGTCTCCCAGTCACCGAGAATAAACCTTGACATTGAACTCAGAAGCACCACAAGTAGGATCCCTTTGCCAGCTACGGTTGAAAGGTTAGGTAACCTATTTGACACCCCCATGAGTACCCAGATTTCCAAGAAGTCTCGACTTCAAAGTTTGTTGTGCCTTGGAACCTTGTAAACCCTACCCAGAGAAAACCCAGAAAAGACCACACTACCGGGTCAAGACTAACCATCCCTATGCGCTTGCACTGGCAAGCAAATCTGTTTCTTTGAAACTTCATTTTCCCTCTTGTATCTTTAGAATTCCCTTCAAAACCTTGGCCACCTCCCAGGCCTCAGTGAACCTTTGTACTCCTGGCGAGTAAACTCCATCAGAGAACTGTTACACTTGGCCCTGATAAGGACGAGCATAGCCCTTGCAAGAATGAAATAAGTCTCCTAGGTGGTTCTGAGATGTACCAAGGTTCCTTTAGGTGAAGGGAAGAACTGAGAAGCTTAGCCTGTGGGTGGCTAAGAACTTAGGGCTGAGGGGAGACTTAGGGGACCTTGATTTAGCCAGCAAACTAATGTTGCAAACACTAGATAAGACAAGGGAAAACTAAGCTAAGGTATCGTATGTAAAGTGCCGGCTTTATATATGTATCCAAACTGCGCACAGACCGTTATGTAGGGTAGGTGCAGGAAAGGACACTACCTCAGTAACGAATAAGAGACAGATGTCAAGGGTGAGACTAACAGCTGTCAAAGTGAAACATGTAGCAGCTA
>JBBPKD010000745.1:0-15110 GCA_038089075.1 Singerocomus inundabilis
CTGGGTCGGTCGCTGATAGTCTCTGGATGATGCGGACTGGGTCGGTCGCTGATAGTCTCTGGATGATGCGGACTGGGTCGGTCGCTGATAGTCTCTGGATGATGCGGACTGGATCCATCGCAGATAGTCTCCGGATAATACGGACCGGGTTCCCAGATATTCACCGCTATCGGATAATATGGGCTGGGTCGGTCGCTGATAGTCTCTGGAGATCAACTCCCACAAGTCCTGCTGTGATGCCCATCTACGATGGTGGGTAGGCAGACCTGTGATGCATACATGGCCGTCAAATTCGATCCCTAGCTCCCTGAGCATTCCCTCATTGCTTTGCCACCATGTTTCCATTGATGGCTGTACTCTCTCGAGGTGGGTCACGGTGAAAACCACAGGGATCGCAAACTGACGCGTCGGACGGCAGAAGACCTTGTACGCTTTCAACATACCCTCGTTGGCCCTATTCCCCTGGACGCAGAACACAAGCAGGTCGAGCTCCCTTTGACGATGTCTTTCTTGGAGGAATCTCCTGACCAGCTCTCTTGTAGAGACGGCCCGCCTAAACAACCTGAAGCCTGAAGACTCGTTAAGCTCAGGGGTATCCCACAGTCTGTACATCCTTCCTTCAATCAATACCTCGTAAGAAGCAAAATCGGTTGTGCACGGCGTCACATCGGGGGTCACCGTGGCAGAGTTACGATCCGCAATGAGGTTGATTACAGAGCTCTTTCCTGAGCCGATCTCTCCGATGAAGACGATATTGCGTGTCTGCAAGAGGGTGAGCATGAGATACATGCGAGAATGTATCAAAGTCTGCAGGACCTGCGCCATCGTGAGTACCGTATTCGCTAGATGAGCTTGCCACAAGTGGCCTCTGTTTGGGTTGGAACTCGACAAGCTCGAATGGAATGGGATGGCGGAGGGTCGATTGTCTTTTCCAGATAATGAAGGACCGTTCACGGCAAGGTCCTCGACAGAAGTTACTGTCACTCAGTGCAGCGGGGCTCTGCCTCTGCTTCAAAGGCATGGCTGATATACTCCGGCTGAATGCTCATAAAGCCTAGGCTCTGATTAGTCATATCATACACGCTACGCCACCGTGAGTAGAGATACGTATTCCAAAAGTTGCTGGCCGGTTCAATGGCCTGCCATTCTATCCAGAGCCGAGACCTTCTTCACAGGGAAATGAAACCCTCACTGCCCATTTCACGATGAATATTGAACCCAATCATGGTGCAGTAAGTGATACATCCTTTACCCTGGGTTGGTCTCTCTAATGATGCCAATCACCGATCACTCAAGTTACCTGGGTACAGACCCAGACGAACAATATAGTTACACAAAGAAACATGAAGAATTAATCACCATGTCTAGGTCATGATGCTACAACCTACCACATTTACTTGGATAGCAGAATGGATATGACTTGATACATCCAATGACAGACTAGGGTTATGTAGCTCTGGATACATGAACGTAGTGGACCAGGAGGGACGACCATTCTTTTTGAGGAGATTTCGACAAAACCTCTTCAGTTCTTTTCTTTTCTTTTGGGACCAGAATGCACGAGCTCAAGCGCTCAGGTCCACTGAGTGATGCATAAAAGTGCAAATTGCCGAAATATTTTCTCAGCACGAGACTAATTTACCACATCTCGAAATCGCGACGTTCACAGCCACAATTCTCAACCCCAGTGACCTTGTAAAACAAGGTGACAAGGTGATTAGACATGGCTTGATCACTGGGGAAGGGGCTCCATTCTTGGACTCCCTGGCTCTCCACCATCATCACTATTGTCACTATCCAAATCGCAGCTGTCAGTGATGCCCTTACCCAAGAATGTGAAGTCCCATCTTCTGCGCACGGCTTCTTGGGTTTACTGAACCCCCTGCTCTACAACAGCAAGATTTACGAGGTCATCGTGATACGTGGCCCGCTATAACATGGCATCCTCCTCCACATCGGCAGCTTTCAGACCATTTGAAGTGTCAAGCAACCTCTCAGGATGGTGATTATTTTTTCATTAGCTAAAAAATCCCACTAGTATTTTCATAAGCAGGTTCCTCCGCTATTCGGTCGACCAGAGTTCTGCCATGTCGAGAGCCACACGGCAGGTAATGCACTCGCGATTTGCAAGTTTATACGCATACGCGCTCTGTAAAACACTATGAGACACTCATCACTGAGTGTTCCGACAAAACATTCCTTAGCCTAGTGACATAGTTCAGTAGAGAGCGAACGGAATGATTGCAAGCTCACCCTTTGTGTATCGGTTAGGGTCCTAGCAGACCGTGACGATAATCGGAACGAGTGGCCCGATGCAATTCGCACTTCGAGTGGGGATGCCTTCAGTGGTGGAATGTATGAGTGGAAGCATGATTTGTTTTGTTGGTAAATGTAATTGAGAGTCCCGGTAGGGTCCCTGGTAGATGCTGCGAACGAGCTTCTTTGCCCGCTGGAAAGACCCAAGGTTGCAGCATAATAGCCTTGCAAAAGCTGCACCTGGCTCCACGAATACAGCACCCTCTACTGAACTAGTTGAAGATGAATTTGAGTTTAAAGAGGTGGTAGGAGGAGAGAGATGGGGGCACGGCAGATGAGTGGTTTTGACTTCTTACATGTTGTCGCTCAAAGACTGTATCTACCTAATGATGGTGTAAGGGAAAGGTACGGCTACGGTGGAGTCTCGAGTCATACACCCAAACTTGAGACACTCTTCACCAGCACTCGACTCTTCAGCCGTCCGCCAGCGGCGATTGGCGCTTTTGTTAGTGTGTAGCACCTGTAAAGGCACGAAGATGCACGCCGTCTCCAGAGGTTCTCTACTGGCAGTGACGCGACGGACGTGCGCTCAGCTCCGACCTTTGGTTCACTCGTCTCCAGTTCCCGCAAAAGGTCCCGGAGTGTCTCTACTCCAAAATAACCTACAGAGGAACACGAGGAGGTTCAACTCGGTTTCGTCAACACGGGAACAGTATGATGGTGAGTCTGTATGGGTACTCCGAATCTTTGACGTAGCCTGACACGGCGTTAGTCTGTGTCATTGGAGGCGGTCATGCAGGTTGCGAGGCGGCCACAGGAGCTGCGCGGGCTGGAGCACGGACACTGTTGATCACGCAAAGACTGGACACGATCGGGGAACTCTCGTGCAATCCGTCCATTGGTGGTGTTGGAAAAGGGACACTCGTCAGAGAGGTGGACGCGTTGGATGGTGTCATGGGGAGGGTCGCAGGTGAGCACCAGCCCCAGCCAATGGGACAGCTCTCGACAGTTCTTCGCCAGACAAGGCGGGCATACAATTCCACATGCTGAACAGGTCCAAGGGCTCAGCGGTCTGGGTATGTGACAGATGCTCGAACGGCGACACTGATGTTCATGAACGCACCATTAGGGTCCACGAGCGCAAGTGGACCGCAAGTTGTACAAACAACACATGCAGGACATTATATTCAACTATGGTAATCTGGATATCCGTGCCGCTAGTGTATCCGATCTGGTCTTTGATCATCAGATGGCTTCGTCCAGCTCCAGTAGTTCTGTCTGGGGTATAGTGACTGGTGTCCGACTAGGTTACTGACAAGTACGACTATGAAAGCGCATACTAACCTTCATATCACAGAAACTGGAGACATCATTCCGTGTTCGCAAGTCGTGATCTGTACCGGGACATTTCTGTCGGGCGAGATACATATCGGTGGGTGCTTTAGTCTACGATGCACTTGGGGTGCCAATGGTGTCTCAGGCATGAAACGTTTTCCGGCTGGTCGAATGGATGAAGCACCGGCAAATGGATTGTCTGGGTCGTTGCGTGCAGCTGGGTTCCAGCTTGGGCGTCTGCAGACCGGCACTCCTGCACGGCTAGACAAGAACTCTATCAATTTCAGTCGGCTGGCAAAGCAAGAGGGTGACAATCCGCCGCATCCATTCTCATTTTTAAACTGCAAGGTAGACAATGAGGTATAGTCTCTCTTAGCTGCCTCTGGACGGGTGTTTAATATCTGTCTATGCTACAGCATAACCAGATTGCGTGCTACATGACCGATACCACCCCCGCGACACACGAGCTTATCAAGCAGAGCATGCACCTAAGCGTTCATATCCAGGAGACCAAGAAAGGTAGCGTTCGCTCGGTGAATATGTCCGAGCTTTGATCATGCTTTCTCAGGACCACGCTATTGCCCTTCTCTCGAGGCCAAGGTGACTCGTTTCGGACACAAGGGTAGCCACAAAGTGTGGTTAGAACCCGAGGGCTACGATTCTGGTGAGCATGAATTTCCTAGCAGAGGATCCCCTTCGCGCACGCTGAGTTTGCTGCAGATCTGATATATCCCAATGGACTGTCTTGTTCTATGCCTGAAGAGTTGCAAGAGCCTATGATGCGTACGATTCCGGGACTCGAACACGTGCGGATGGTTCGACCTGCGTATGGAGTCGAATATGACCACATTGATCCCCGGGAACTTCAATGTAGGTGACAATCTTGTCTTTGTTCCTCGTGTTCCCAATATAGTCTACAGCATCGCTCGAGACCAAAAGGATCAAGGTTTGTTCATTGCACGCACGTTTCGTGCACTCTTTTGTTAAACTTTTGCCAGGGACTCTTCCTCGCCGGGCAGATCAATGGGACGACAGGATATGAAGAAGCTGCGGCACAAGGTTGTATTGCTGGCATCAATGCCGGACTCGTCGCACGGAATCGACCACCGCTTTCCATTACTCGTGCAGATGGTTACGTGGGGGTGATGATTGACGATCTCGTCACAAAAGGGGCAGAGGAGCCATGTATGCAGCCATGCTTGCGTCGTCCGCTCACACAACTGATGCCAAACTATAGACCGCATGTTCACCTCGCGATCCGAGTACCGCATGACGCTTCGATGTGATAATGCGGACGCAAGACTGACGGAGATGGGTGCGATTGTTTCGCAACATGGTTGGTATTGCTTGAGCTCATCTTTTTGTAGGGCACGCTGCAGGTTTGATATCAGCGGAACGTTGGGCCAAATATCTAAGCGATCGTGTTGCAATACAACACGGGATAGATATTCTCAAGTCAACGGTCTTGAGCCCTCAGGTCCGTAAACGATTGTTTATCCCGTCTGACTTGTTAAAACAAAAAGCAATAGCATTGGGAAAAGTACGGCGTTCCAGTGACAAAGGACGGGATCATGAGAAGGTTGGTATTTACCAAGAGCGTCCAGACCTTTTCTGATTACAGAATGACAGTGCCTTTGACGTGCTGACCCGACCTTTGATCACACTGGACCATCTTGTACAAACTGGTGCCATCCAAAGCTTCCCAGAGTTTGAGCCCCACATCCTATCGCGTATCATCGCCGACGGTGAGCTAGAGGGCCGTGTGTGGGTGTGTGCTGATTGCTAACTAGACTTCAGCGACGTATGCACCCCATCTTGTCCGCCAACGGGCAGACGTGGAGGCATTTCATGCGGACGAGTCTCTCGTCCTTGATCCTGACACGGACTATAGGCAGGTGAGAGGACTGAGTGAAGAGGTTCGAGAGCGGTTGCAGCGGTTTAGACCCACGACACTGGTTTGTCCAGCCCGCCTTGGTTGACGGGATTCCTGACGACCTGATGATTCCGCAGGGCGCGGCCAAGCGCATGGAAGGGATGACGCCTGCCTCTGCGGTGCATCTACTCAGGTATGCACGTCCGGCGTGGCGTGTGAAGCGGACAGCGGCTTGTTGATCTGTCAATAAGTGCTGCGTTCCGTAGAGGTGGTTTCTAGTTCCTAGGATCTATCTTTGGTCGCCCTATGCGCTCTCGATATTGCTTTCGATGCGTTGTCGCCCGAGAGTCACCCGACAGCCCAGTACCCGCCACTACCTCTCGTAAGTCAGAGCCGCTTCATCTTGAGCCAAACATGAAATGTTTTTCGTGGATGATCATCAAAGTGTGCTGAAAAGTTTATGGCCCGAGAGCGCGTGTTCCTTCTCGCTGTATGACACCTGACCCGACGGCCGCTTGAAATCAGCCGTGCTACGGAAATGCGTCTATGCTCGTCTCTGGTGACCACGAACAGACTTGGGGACATATCTACGGAGAAAAGGTCAAAAACGTAGCGTGACCGAGAAACGCACGAACCGTTTTTCGAAATGGGTCACTTGTTCTGGTATCAATACGACGTCCGTTCGATCGAATTGACACCCGCGAGTGGACTTGTGACCTTGGGTTCGATCCAGGCGAGTGCCATCTGCCATCTTGACGCCCTTTTTCCGTGCGAGTTTTTCGATGCGATGGATGGTGGTCTTGTCGGCCTCGGGGTTTCCTCTCGAGTACAGTGTCCTTGTAGGCATTGAGTCGGACGGTTTCAGTACCGAGGGGACGTGCAAGGATTCCGGTGTCCAAAGGGGCTCAAGGGATGACACCGATCCCACTGAACATACAGTACGGTCACGTTGCACGTTCCTATCCAACAGTGCCATAGATATCCAGAGCGACGCATATGATAAGAGACGCACCTCCTCGCGGTAAATCAACGCGTAGTCGTCTTGTATGGGGACAAACGTGGTCCAGTCATGCCTGCTCGCCACTTCGTGCGGATGCGCGAGCTCGTTCTGATGTAGCGGTCTGAATGAGGTCGCGGAGGCTTGATCGTTTCTTCAGCGGGGACGTCGGGGTCGTACCGATGAAACTGGACAAGACCGATGCCAGAGGTCTCCAAGCGTGCCAGCGATGATTCGACCGCGTTGAAGATGGCTGCCCGAGATAGACCACACTGGGTGACGTATCGAGGAACCTCCTCGGGGTCGCATGTGAGCAGGCAGATGTGGATATCATCGGCAACGATACCGAAGCCATCACGATCTGATGACGGGGAATGTGACACTGGCGAACTGAGCAGCGAAAGATGCATGAGGAACAGGTACACAGGCATGTACCTGGCGGGTGAATTTGGTCAAGGTGCGTTTGGATTCACCGATGGAGTCAATGTTGGCGGTGTCGATCGTGGATTCCATGCGGTCTTGATGATTTTGAGTCGTCGAGGACCCATGGCTGAACGAGAGAGTTGATAGAGCATACCAACCATGTCGATGAACCCAAGCTCTTCGTCCCCAGCTACAAACGATTCAGGTATACATGGTACTCGCGATGGGGACAGAGACTCGCAGACCAGAGTTGCCCAGTGGACGGTATTCGACTTTCAGACAAGGATTCTCCCACGGACGCACTGTGCCTGTATTTGGTGGTCGGCATGATCTCAACGACTTCTCTAGTTTGCAAGTGGCCGAATACTCGACGGGGATCTCCAAGAACGACGACCTGTCCATCGACAATCAAGTTGCTTCCAGCGAGGTGTACATTTTTGGTGGGCCTTTTGATTTCGTGGTACCTTTCAGAGATGAACTCGATTAAAAGGAATGCTTCTACTCTGACTCGTTTTCTTTGCTGCATTTATGACAACGACGACGGTCACGAAAATAAAATAAAAAAGGGTCGCACAGGGGACGCGACGGTCCTCGTGTCGCGATCACGTGATTGAAAAATCAATGGCTTACTCGAGTGTGTCTGGCTCTCCTTGTACCCTCGAGGCTTGTTATACCGAGTACGGCGTTCAGGGTGGTCTTCTTTCCCCTCTGTCAACGCACAACTCGTTGAAGCGAATCAAAAGTAACCACGAATACCACCTGTCGGTTTACCCTCGCGCCCTACACAGAGATGATACGTACCTCCACGCCACTCGCACACGCATCTCCACCTGCTCGAAAACCCGCCTTGAAACGGAGAAGACTGAACCCTACCATCGACTCAGCACGCCCACCGAGTCGTACGCTGACCGACAACTCCAACGCCGGCCCACCCGTGCCCAACGCACCGACCCTGTCTCTGGGCGCCAAACTCTTGTGTGCCACATGCCACCGCGCGCTCTCAACGGCAATCCGGCCCGGCGTCGCAGGTCCTTGCATGTGCTCGAGGTAGGTTCGCTCTGGCGCCGTGGCAGGCGTGTCTGACATGCATGGCAGATGTGCCGCACCGACGTGCGCGATCTGTGCCCGTACGTGCACGTCGTACACCTGCCCACCGTCGATGCCACCCACACCTGCCCTCACCCGCTCACCGTCCCCGTGCACACAGACCACCTCGCCAGCCGGGGTCTCCCCCAAGCGCGCGGCACTCGGCCTCAGCTACGCCACCATGAACTGCTGCGATGCATGCGCCGCACTCGCGCCACTGCCGGCCATCAAGCGCAAGAAGCCACCGGTCGATAAAGAAGACGGAGATGGCAGCGCGGGGTCCCGCGGTCTTTTGGATGCCGTGTCTGTGCAAGGTGGTGGTGGTGGTGGCGCCGTCGTCACGACCGTCGCCGTGGATGCTACTGAATCCACGGTCGTATCTGGCTGTGGACGCGTCGTGTGTCGCGCGTGTTGTGTCGAGAGCGTGTCCAAGTGAGTGAGCGGGCGTGGTGTTTGTCTGCTTGGACGCTGATCGTGGTGATGTGTAGCGATGGGCTGTTGTGCGTCGACTGTTTCGCGCTCGTGTAGGCGCGCTCGATCATGGGACCTCCGTCTAGGAAAAAGTATTCTTTTTTCTCTTCTTCCTCTTCTTTGCATTGTCTATTGCTGTCCATGTCACTGGTGCTCACGCATGTCCGTCGCTGTTACTCCATACCTGTAGAGCTCTTGCTAGAAGAATATCGTATCCGTTATTAATGACGCGCTCACGGGTTCGACACAAACACAACAAGCACGTGCGATTATGCAGACTGCAGACAATTCACATGGCGCAAGCAACAACAAAAAGGATCGTGGTCAAAAAAGAAAAAGGAGTCCATCATCTAAACACTTTTTTTTAAAATCTTTTCTTTGCCGTCCATATAGGCAGCCACACAAAAAGAAGGGGAAGGAAAAGAAGGTCCACGGAGACACGCCACTCTCGTCTCTACATGTTCAGAGTGACACAGGCGAGCAGCCCACGTTGATGAGACCGTTCTAGAAAACATGAAAAACGCGATCAGGCATGAGATGGTCCTTGTCGCGTCGCGAGTGCACGCATGAGACGCACCTGCTGAGTGTCGGTGCAGCAAACGGGTTGCTGGGTGCACGACGCGCTAGAGCCGGCCTCGATGACCTTGATCGGGGAACAGTCCATGCCAATCAGACCCTCGATAGAACCGGGAACGAAGCCAAGAAAACCGGCGAAGTCAGAGTTCGACTGGGGGAATAAGGGGTGAGCGGATCGCGCGTGCAGTCGAGACGGAGCGCGGCGACGCACGTCAAAGGTCTGGTTGCAGCACTGAATGGGACCGGTGTTGCATTGGTTGGTGGTGTCCGAGGTGCCGGGGGCAGCGATGACGCTGGCAGCGACGGCAAGGACGAGAGTAGACGCACGAACGAACATGACGATGGCGAGGGTGATGGGTGATGGCGGGGGTAAGAGCGCGAGAGCACGACCTCTGGGGGATCAAACGACCGCGAATTTATACGTCGCGCAGGGAGAGTACGATCCGGTACGGGACGACTGCCTCTCGGCGGTGGCGTCTTGGATTCCTTTCTTTTTCCGAGTGCGTGCTGGACGGGGGGAAGTTGGAGGGGTGGGCCCCTCTTGAGGCGGATATGGCCATTCGCTCACCTGCGCCGTGGTCGTGCACGCTCCGAGGCGCTTCAATGGACCCCCCTCATGCGCGACAGCACGGTAGCCAAGTGCGAAAAGCGGACTGGCCGTCCGAAGACGACGACGCATTACATGGACGCGCGGAAATGCACCTAGACGTACGTCATTTGGCAGTTTGTACGGGGATGGAGAAGCGGCGAGCCACCCCTTTCCAGCGCGTCTGTGTCGTCAAGAGGAGCGAGGACACCAGAGAAGTTTTCTTTTTTTTGGCAGGTCGAGTACTGGGCGTCGAGGAAGAGGAGGTGAGAAGTGGCGGTGCAATCTACACTTGGACGAGTCCGTCGAGGACATGGCTGGCAACGGTGCAGGAAACACCCCCGGGAATGGACCCGCCTCGGATGTACCCCCGTCGAGCTGGGGGAGACCCTCTGCACAGCGCATCGGTCGCATCGGTGATTGGAACGACGACAACCGTGCGGGCGCGCGGGAGAGGTCATCTGGGTACTGTGGATCTCCTTTGCCGTCGTACGCTACTGACGCTGTTCAACAGCCCAGGACGCTTTGCGACGCTCGACTCGCTCGCTTCTTCAAATGCGGGTTTGCCCCGTCCTCCGATCGTTCGCGATGACGACGACGACGACGACGGCGAAGCGCGTCTACCACGCGAAGGCGAAAGCTGGTTCGCAGGCGGAGAACGGAGGTATGCACGGGCGTCTGTATCCCCTCCTGGCACTGAGGGCTCTCGATCAGCGGTATCTCTGTACAGAATCCAAACGCGCGCGAAAACGTGCCCGGTGGACGGATGGTGCAAGATATCTTGCGGCGTGCTGCCGAGTGCGTCCACATGAGCGTATGCGGTGGCGGGGACTGATGAGTGCTCTAGGACGTCTGCTGAGCGTGCGTCTCAGCCTCTCGTGCCCCAACCACCCTCGTCCACCTTTAGGGGTGGTGGACACATGCTGGGAAGCGACGACGTGGACAGCACGTTCGTGCCCGATCCCGATACACAGCAAGGTGACGATGATCATGGCGTCTCGTGCGGGTGCCACTCACGCCTGACGCTTTAGACGACGAGGAAGAGGAGCTCGCTCAGCGAAACATCACCTTTTGGCGCAACGGGTTCAGCATCGAAGGGGGCGAATTTTACAGCTACGCAGATCCCGAGAACGAGCGGTTGCTTGCAGAGATCAATACGGGGTATGGCGGACGCGGCACACGCATGTACGGACTGACGCATCTCTTTGGCAGTCGCGCGCCGGTGTCGGTCCTGAACGTGAGACCGGGACAGCCGGTCGAGGTGATCGTGTCCAAACGGACGCACGAGGACTATGTGGTAGAGAGTCGACCGTTTGGTGGATCTGGAAATCGACTTGGGTCGCCTGTGCCGGTTGCGACGAACATGCCTGGATCGTTTCCGACGGGGTCGAGCACCTCCTCGGCCCGTGCAGAGAGACCGAGTGTGACGACGGTCTTTGAGGTTGACCAGACACAGCCGATGACGACGGTGCAGATACGGTTGGCAGACGGGACGAGGTGGGTCTCGGGCATGATGTGACGTCTGGGATCTCATGTGTGGTAGGATTCCGTGCCGAATGAATCTCACCCACACGGTCGGGGACATTCGCCACTTTATCAACATGTACGTGGACTGGGACGTGGCATGGACAGACAGCTCATGTACAGACAGGTCGCGACCCGAGAACACGGCGCGTGCATACACGATTGGGACGACGTTTCCCAACAAGACGCTGGAAAAGGACGAGGAGACGATTGGCAGTGCAGGACTGGCGAACAGCGTGGTGGTACAGCGATGGGTATAGTCACAGAAATGGAACTATTTTCCCACAAAGAGTCACTTTGTCAAAATTTTATTGTTTTCCCTGTACACCTCTTTTTTGCCATGGCGCCTTTTACCAAGCCAGAGGCGGTTTTGAAGCAGGCAGAGGGACTCGTCTCCGTCGGCCAAACGCATGCAGCCCTGCAATCCCTCACAGAAATGTTTGCCTCGAAGCGCTTCCGGTCGACCCCCTTGACTGCCCTCGAACCCATCCTGCTCCGCTTCGTCGAACTCTGTGTCGACATGCGCAAGGGCAGGACAGCCAAGGAGGGCCTCATGCAGTACAAGAACATTGCACAAAACACAAACGTCGCCTCCATCGAGGTCGTCATCCAGCGCTTCCTCGCCCTCGCAGACGCCAAGGTCCAGGAAGCACAAGAAAAGGCCGACAAGGCCGTCGCTGTCGATGTCGACGATCTCGAGGCCAGCGAGACACCAGAGAGCATCCTGCTCGGCGCAGTCAGCGGCGATCAGAGCAAGGATCGCACCGATAGGGCACTCGTCACTCCCTGGCTCAAGTTTCTCTGGGAGAGCTACCGCACGTCGCTCGAGACACTCAAGAACAATGCCCGTTTAGAGGCCATATACCAGGTGAGCACACCTGGCGTTTCTCTCTCGGTCCATTGTGTCATCCCGCCCGTTAGCAAGTCGCACAGCAGGCGTTCCGCTTCTGTCTCAAGCACCAGCGCAAGGTCGAGTTTCGCCGTCTCTGCGAGACCCTCCGTCTCCACCTCTCCAACGTCGCCAAGTATGCCCACCAGGCTCACGCTATCAACCTCTCCGACCCAGAGATCCTCCAACATCACCTCGATACCCGCTTTGCGCAGCTCAACACCTCCGTGGAACTCGAACTCTGGCAAGAAGCCTTCCGTTCCGTCGAAGACGTCCACAACCTCCTCATCATGGCCAAAAAGGCCCCCCGTCCCGCGATGATGGCAAACTATTATGAAAAACTGACCAAGATATTCCTCACCAGCGGCAACTCGTTGTATCACGCCGCGGCATGGGGTCGCTATTACGCCATCGTCACCAGCATAGGCGGCAGATCCGACGAGGAGATGAGCCGTCTCGCAGGACAGGTGCTCGTGAGTGCGTTGGCTGTTCCTGTCGGACTGCGTGGCGACGAGGACGACGGTCGGACCAAGAGCACGAGACTCGCTGCCTTGCTTGGCCTCACCAAGGCACCCACCCGGGCAGGTCTTCTCAGGGATGCTGTGCGTGTCGACCCCTGGTGTAGGTATGCCCCTCTGCTGACCCTGTCTCAAGCTCTCGAGAGACGTCCTCCGCCTCTCTCCAAATCCAATCAAGACCCTCTACAACCTCCTCGAAGACTCCTTTGACCCTCTCACACTCTGTGCCTCCACAGCGCCTATCCTCTCCACCCTCTGCGCCAGCGACACCCCCTATGCAGGCTACCGCCCCCTCCTTGCCCGTGCCCTCCTCTCCCGCCTCCTCTCCCAACTTTCCCAGGTCTACAGCACACTCCGAGTGAGCGCCTTCCTCGACCTCGTCAAGCCCCTCGATGACTTTGGCCCCGAACAAGTCGAGGCTTACCTCATGGGCTGCGCCCGTCGCGGCGAGCTTCGCATCCGCGTCGACCACGCCACCGAGACCATCTCCTTCATCGACGAACCCTTTGCCCACCCAGACGAATACAGCGCTGCAGGGCCCAGCACGAGCACCGCCTCCCCACGCGACACCACCATCCAGCCCTCGTCGACCGAGTACGTGCGTACCCGCCTGAGCACCCTCGCGACGGCGCTCCACCATGCCGTGCGCGTGATCGATCCGCCGCCGGTGCTCTCCCCCGAGGAACAGGCAGCCCGGTTTGCAGAGCTCGTCGCAGCTGCCAATGCCGAGCGCCGCGCCCTGTCCCTCCGCAAAGCACTCGTCGCGCGCCGAAGAGAGCTCTTGTCAGAGCTGAGCGTGCGCAAGGAGAAAGAGGAGGCATCCCGTCGCGCAGAGCTCTTCCGCGCCAAGAAGCTCATCGAGGAGCAAAAAGAAAAGGAGGATGCCAAGAAGAAGGAGATTGAGCGTGCGCGGCGCGAGATCGAGTCGATCCGGACAGAGGAGGCGAGGAAGCTCGCGCAGGACTTGATGAAACGTGGTAGGCTCCAGGTGTCGATCGCGGTGCGTCCGAATGCGGCCTCGTGTTCCATGGCTGATGATATCCGGAACACAGGACATGGAAGAGTTGAGCAAGGACCAGCTGATGCGTCTCCAGGTGGAGCAATTAGAAAAGGAGAAAAAGGACCTCAACGAGCGCCTTCGTATTGCTGCCAAACGGATCGACCACATTGAACGTGCGTATCGCAAAGAAGAGCGTCCGCTTCTCGCCCAAGATTACGCGGAGCAACAGGCGGCCGACCGTGCCACGTTTGAAGGCCTGCAAAAAGCCCGGGTTGAAAACAGTCTGGCGGCGCACAATCAGGCACTTTCGGCCAAGAAACGACTAGGTCGGATGCTGCACGAGTACGAGGTACATCGAGAGACACTCGTCGGCACGCGGATGGAGGAGTATCAGCGGCGACAGACACTTGCAGAGAAGAAGATGGAGGAGGAAAAGGAGAAGCGGCGGAAGGCACATGCAGCGCAGAAAGAGGCAGAGAGAAAGGAGCACGAGGAGGCAGAGGCTGCTGCACGCAGAGCAGAGGAAGAACGTCTCAGAGCCGAGGCCGGTGCGTCCATTTCCCATTCACTTTTATTCCTTATCCATCTATCGTGTATGTATGCATGACTGACGAGCGAAACACAGTTCGGCAGGCGGCAGAAGAAGCCGAGGCAGAACGCAAACGACAAGAAGAAGAGCGCGTCGCTGAACAACGACGACAGCGCGAGCGTGAACGTGCCGCCGACCTCGAGGAAGCGCGTAAAAAGGCCCAACGCGAGCAAGAGGCAGAGGAGCGGGCACGTGTGCGTGCGCAAACCAAGACGGTCCCTGCAGCGCCCAGTGCGCGTCCGGAGGCTGCGTGGCGATCATCGCGTGTGGCGAGCGGTGGGGTTGCGTCGGCGCGCTCACAGAGCCCGGTGCCGTCCCCTGTGTCTGCCACAGGTCCGCCCAAGGTTGGATGGCGCCAGCGCATGGCGGACAAGGAGCGAGACAAACCAGCATCCCCTGGTGCTGCGTCGCCCGCTACGACCCACGCCGCATTGCCCGAAAGTAAGAAAGACGCAGACGGGTTCGAGACGGTACCAGAGAAAAAGGTATGGCGGCCCAAACGGCTCCAAAACCAGGCTTAGATGCCATCTTTGATGACCCTTGGTCTTTTGTTTGATTACCCTGTCTGCTCTGCCCCCTCTTTTTTTTCTTCTCTCGTTTTCGACTTTTGTTCTTCCCTTTGCAGTGTTGCACGCGGGTGAACGACTTGTGCCATCTTTTTTTCGTCCATCATTTGTCTGTATGCATTTTCTGTCCCCCCACGTGTTCGTCTCTTCATCTCCATCTCTTATCCCGGTACGATACCACAACAGGGCTTGTCGCGTTTTTGTATCAAGTACAACAGGATAGCACGTGCGAGTAGATACGACAGCGGGAGAGTTTATTGTAGCATCGTCGTCACTTTTCACATACCTCCAATGGGACGTCATGTTGTCGAATGCACAGCATCTGGACGATCTAGCGAGTTACCCCTTCTTTCCGTCCTGCGCGTCAGTAGAAAAAAAAAAGGGGACGAATGAGAGGTCGGATTGGTTCCTCGCTCGGGTG